>JASKGO010003498.1:0-13195 GCA_030556065.1 Holobus sp. GC000080 | reverse complement strand
GCTATTTTGATAAAAAAAAAGATAGCTATATCTTTTAAATATTATTGGAAACTTGGAGTATAGTGGTAAAGAAAATCAGAAAAACTATTTTTAATATATTTCTTAATAACTTTTACAAGAAAGGAATGTTTTTAGAGAAAGGTATAAGAAAGAAAAACTATACAATCAGTATGATTTGCGAATCAACGCAAATCCTGTAAGTCGCAAAAAAAATGATAGCCCTTGAAGAGAAATCGCGCCAAGGACGCAAGCCATATTATTAAACAAGACTTGAGACTTATACCTTTCAGATGACATACAAAACGAGATCTTACCGATGAATTAGAGAAGACTAGGAAGACAAAATCAGATACAATTTCGCAGTTCTTGTTATTACCATCATGTTAATAAAATGTTAATTGATAGAAAGTGAAGAACAATAAATTAATAACATTTACAAAACCTTTAGTCTATCTCATCTAATTCTAACATTTGGAAAAATTGTAAAGAGAGCAGCAGGAGCCACCGGCAGTAAAGATTTCGAAGATTATAGGATATTTCATTTGAATATTTTTAAAGAGGGGCGTAAAATAGTGACAAGAAACTATTAGAAGTCTTTTTTTTTTTCGAATGCAGTTGTATCATGGAATCTATCTGTGCCAAAAAGGAAAAAAAATATTGGAGTTAAAATCGAATTCCTCGACTTTTTCAGCACTGATATTTGGTCATCGGCTAGTCCAGAACTCAATCCACAGGATTACAGTCCGGTTGGATTTGTCAATATTAAAAGATATGATATGTAGAAGACACCAACCGCAATCTGGAATCATTGTATCAACAAACAAGCATTGGTAAAAGCTGAGCATTATTTTTCTATGGACATCATGAACAAAGCAACTAATAAATGGCTCAAACTATACTTAAATTGTGGTGGACAGCTTCATCAATAATGAAAATCTCAAAGAAGGATTCATTATTTTTGTATAAGGCATTTGATAACTATGTACTTATAGTATATTTATAATACCGATAATACCTTAAGTATATTCAAAGTAGAAGTGGAAGTATTTGAGTAATTGGAGCAAGTAGAGCAACAAATTTCTACATGTGGCATCACTAATGTTCTCATTAAAAAGGAATTTATGGGAACCGCAAGCGCAAGCAAAGAACTGCATAGAGAGATAAATTTACCATTGGTATTCGCGATATAAATACTCGCGCGACGCTTCTATGAATATTTCATGCTCGGAGGGTCTTAACGCGAACCTTAGAGGTGTTAACAGGATAAAGTACAGGGCGCGCGCCGCAAATATGTGCCAAACAAGATAATCCTTTTAATTTCAAACGCTATCTACTGAAGCCAGTCCGGAAATTTGATAAGGCTCATCAAGATAATTGAGGAACTTTACAAATTATTCCCTTGCATTCCTTGTTTTCTACTTTAAGCTCTTTCACATTTTTTCTTCTATTTTAATTCAACTTAAATATTTTCTTTTTTTAATTTAATTTGAAACAATTTTTTATGGATTTTTTTTTCCTCGTTTCTCGTATGTGATTTTATGTTTCTCTTTACTTTTTTAATTAAACATTCATACTGCGTCTGGTTATACGAAGCTGCTGAGCAATAAAGGGAGCAAAAATAATGAATCATTAAACGGCCTCAGGTGACACATTAATAACGCGAGCTTCTGTCTTAATTACGACATCACATACATCATGAGGTTAAACTTAAGGTCTTCGAAATTAATTGCGAGAATTTATGAGTTGCAATCAATTTTGACCAGAATTACGCCTACATGAATAATTCTTTTACGAAATTTTTGTAAAATTTATTGCAACTGATTTTGTAGCAGATATTTTTTATTATATTGTTAGAAGAAAATGTTCTCTTTTTTTCTTACAGTATAATCATTATCAATAAGTCTGGAAAATTTGATCGAAATCAAACTATTTTCAAATATGGACAAAAATTTGGATTTTTTTGGAAATTTTCGAGAAATTAATTTTTCGAAAAAATATTCTTAAGTAGCGCAATCTTATAGAGAACTTAATTATCTACATTTTATTTAAACAACATTTTTCAGTATGAGTCTTAGTTTAAAAGATACAGAGCATCACAGTAGAAAAATTATTTTAAGTGTTGCAAAAATTGGTCAAATTAAGGACACCAAAACGGCCCATAATAATAAACTAATAAAAATATATTTTTCTGCGACAAATAAAGCAACTATTCCTCTTATAAAAGCACTTTGTATTATAACTTTAACATCGGTATTTCCTGTATAACCTAAAATAATTTTAAATTATTGTCTTTGTAGACATTGATTTAACAGTGAAGTTTAAATTATATTGTATAGTTGAATAGAAACAATTTTACTGTAACATACTAATGGTCCACCCTGTATAAAGAAGTATAATTTAGAAATTATTAATAAAATATATGATCATGCATTACGTTAATAATAATTTGTGTACAAATTCGAAATAAATTCATAAAATAATTTAATTTTTAAAACCAAACCTTTTTATTTTAAAATCATTTTTACAAAAAAAGGCCAACTGCCAAATGCCTATATTTAGCATGGCTGTGGTTAATATTTTTAAATTTATTTTAAAGTTGCCACAATTATACAAAATCAGGTAGTCTAAATAAAAGTTATATAAAGAGTGTTAACTGATCAAACCTAAAATAGTTATTCAACAATAAAATTCTTATATTGCACTTTATTATGTTTAGTTCATGTATTAACATATTAATGCTAAAGTTAATAATTTTTAACCCTTGCACAAGCAATGGAATTGTATGCAAATTACAGAACAATATTAAGTTGCTAATTTTACATATGCATTCCCTATATATGTCATATGCAGAAAAAAAAGTTCAGTTTTTATAGACAAAGCAATATGATTTCTCAACTCTATGATTTGTACGATACATATGTTTTCAAATATGCAAGTAACTATCAATTTTACTAACTTTTTCAATTGCTTTTGTTTTTAATTATCAGTTGGTTTTTCTCAGGCGAACGCACCAATTCCTATCCATTTTTGGGATCTCCTTGGCCAGTTATAACGATTTTAGCAGGATATTTGTTGTTCGTGAAGAAGTATGGGATAGAGTACATGAGAAATCGCCCCCCGTATGATATAAGGATTATAATCCAAGTCTACAATATAATTCAAACTATATTGAACATCTTCATATTTATTTCAGTAAGTAATAGCAGCAATTCGCATTTAATGTTAAATTGGTTTAATTTAAGGGGGTGACTATTTACATCCACTTGAAAGATTGGGAATGTATAACATTGGATTACATGTTTCATGATGAGACTTTGGACCGTTTGACCCTTTGGGTAACCTGGTGTTATATTTTCAATAAACTTATGGATTTATTGGACACAATATTTTTCGTGCTGCGAAAAAAGTTTCAATTAATCACCACTTTACATTTATACCATCATATTTTGATGGTTGTGGCGGCATATTTATTTGGCCGTTATATACCGGTGGGGGAAGCCAGTATGGTTGGAATTTTTAACAGTTTTGTGCATATTTTCATGTACTACTATTACTATATTTGCATATCGAAGAAGAACAAAGTCGATAATGTTTGGTGGAAAAAGTATATAACTCAACTGCAATTGGTAAATGAGTTTTTTCGGTGTTGCTGTTTCTGATTTTTTTCTTACTTTTAGGCACAATTTTCGTTAATTTTCGTGTGGTTTTCCGTTCGATTAGTATCTCCGACCTGCAAATATCCCAAATTCTTAACGGTTTTTGTTATAATTCAGGCCATTGTTATGTTAAAAATGTTTGGAAGTTATTATTACAATGCATTTATTAAACCGAAGAAAACTCAGTGATAATATGACAGGAATGAAGGCAAAATTCGTTATCTTCGCATTTTAAATCGCAAAATTTCAATTTTCATAGGCCTTTATCAGTTAAGTGTGTTATTAGTCTCAAATATTTTAACATTAAAAACAAATATCACAATACTCTTTAAGAGCAATGTTATTGTATAAAATAAAGGCATTGAAAATGCAGATTTTCTTACAGAATCAAATATAATTTTGAGTTTTTTTTTTAATGCCTTGTAGAATTAAGTTTGCTTCGAATTTATAGATAAAAATATGACAAGACTTTTTTATTAAAAATAACACTTCTTTGTCTATTTGCAAATTATCGATCGTGCAATTGTTTAACCCCATATCTTATATTTAACAATTCGTTTAAATAACACATTAATAACTTTAGGATGAAAAGTAATTAACATTTTAAAAGACAATTTTTGCATTCTCTAAAAAACAAAATCATTAACTTACATAAATGTTAAATGTTGGTCAATCGAAAATCCTTACCTGAAACAAAATTAATAAACATTATTAAAAAAATATATTCACCAAATATAAAAATATTTACATTACTGCAACTGAATTTGTCTTCTGGTTCCCAAATTATCTCGGATGAACTTAAAATCGTCCATTTTTAAATAATTTGTTTCAAGAAAATAATTTTTCTTTTTTTTTTGGGACAACCCGGGAGCTTGGATACCGATTCAATTTTTGCAACCGAAAGTATATTTGCAAAACTTTGCTTTTTTAACTGAATCTCTATCTTCATTTTTAACAAAACCAGCTATGGCACCATGGCATGGTAGCGTAGGCAATTCACTGACTATAAATTAATATAATCAAGTCCATTTTACAACTATAATACAGAGAAAAAAGGCAAACAAAGAAAAATCATTATTAAAAGAGATGAAACTGCAACAAAAACATATATAAAAGAGGTAGCTCGAGGCAATTTTTTGTTGATTCAATTGCTTCTATACTTTATACAAAATATTTTCCATAAACTTTAAAAAAATAAAATAAAATAAAAAACTGCATTTATGCATAAAATATTTAATGCATAGATCAATTTTTATTCGCCTGTTATGAATTTAGTTCATTATGCAAAGAAAATATTTACGCTAGAGAAAAGAGCTTCAAATAACTAAGAAAAAAAAATATATTATTAAAACTGTTGAATATTTCATTGGGGAGCGAAATGGGTGAAATCGATGGAAGACTGTAAAAATCAGCAAGATCCCATCAATCACATACGTAAACACAAATCCGGCAAATCCTGTAAGCATTTTGACTAAAACTGGATTTACGTGTCAGTAAATCCGGACGTAACTACATCTGCCAACCCTTGCTCTGTAATACTCCAGTATTAAACAAAACAACCATTGTTAACAATGTTCTTGATCTTTTTTTTTTTATTATACTGGGTGATAAATGATTACGCTGGATTTCTGCCACTTTTTAAAATTTATCCACTTATTTCGAATGAATAAATAAATTTAAAAAATAATCAGTTCGTATTTTCAGGGTTATTATAGAAACTATAAACATTTAAAATATAATATTATTATATATTTTGGTGGGATTTATTTAAATTACACTGGCCAATACAATTTTGATTATTATCAAGGAAATTTATGATAAATTCAACCCACTTGACCGAAAATTAATTTCTAAAATTATAGAAGTATATTAATTGATTTGCACACAACTGAGGTTTAATTATAATAATTTAACAGTAAATATTTCCTTTTCAATAAACCAATTTTATAGGTATTGTAATTATTTCATTGCAAATTTTATTTAAATATAACATTTAAACCCTTCAATGAATCTCCTACATAAAATGGGACCATAAAATGTTCGCTAAAGTAATTTGAAACGAAATTTCAATGCCTTTTTCCATTTCTCGCAATTAATAAAAACATTTTAATGATTTCATATTGCACGTTAAATGAATTGCTTGTGCTGAAATTCCGAGTTTTATACTTCAGTGCACAAAATGGTTAATTAAACTAAATTCGCATTTCATTTTCATTAAAAAAAAAAGAATATTACGATTGCTTTGGGAACCAATTGAAAAAACAAACGGTACACTATTCAATTTAATTTTAAACTTAATTAGAATTCGGTTCTATAACAAACACATAACATTGACTAAATTAAAATAAAAAAATATATAATTAAAAGTTGATTAATTCGATATAAATTAAAAAAAAAAAACTAATATACTATGTCATTTATAACTTTAATATTCTTTAATTTAGTATTTTTAAAATTATTGAAATAAAAACAAATTTTTAATTTTTATCGATTCTTTTTTCATTATAATTAAAAGGACAGATAACTTTATTGAAAAAAAAAACAAGAAATTCAAAGTAAATTAATAAATCTTCAAAAAGTAGAATTATAACAATCAGTAAATTAATTGGCAATTGGTATTATCAATCAAATGGAAGATCATTCGCTAAGTATAGAAAACCTAATTATAACTTTCGTGTAACCAATCAAATAGTACCGGAATCGTTCAATTAATTCGCAACAGCGGCCAATCGTGAAATCAGTTACACAGGAAGAGAACACAGAAAGCACGTTATTAAAAATGGAAAAAGTTATTTTGATGTATTGTACATAATGGCGAATAGAGCACAAGTTCATTGATCGTCCAGCAGGTCGTAAATTATCCTCCGGGGAGTTTTCCTCCCTAGTTTTTCATACGCGCAAAGAAACATTGAAGATGTATAGAAGTACATCTAAACTGAATAGATGGAGTGGACCCACGGGAATACCTTATTGTGTTCAACTGTAATTCATCGGCAAAGTAAAGAAAAACAGCCAAATGCTCTCATCATTTCGCGCACACGTTGAGGCAAATTAATTCCGGCCACCAATTTGCATCCCTCTAATTGCCGAATCACGTGACGCAGCCTTTCAAAAAGCGTTTGCCTGCAACTTAATTAAACATGCTGTTGTTGTTGCCGTTTTTTTTTTCTTCCCTTTATATTCTTTTACTCCGGCAGTTTTTTTCCGGAGGCCTTTCGCGTAGCTCTTTTCTTTTATGTTGTTGTTGTTGTTGTGCAGCACAGATTGAGCGCTTTCGTTTTCAAAGCCTGCACGGATAATTTACAACGCGGGGGACGCAAAGCAGAAGAGACGGATCGATTATGTGCAAAGGTATGTAATCGATAGTTACTTAGGTAATGCAACATTCAAGGCTTCCGTTGACATCGTGACAGCTGTGACGAGTGTTCGCGAAACCTTTCACGTTATTATCAACGGAACCCTCTTTCTACCTCTTTTCAATTATATATTAGAATTTCGAGTATTGCATTAATTATGCGCCACTTCCATTGGAAATTATTATCTCCGAGACTTAACGTTGCTTCTTCGCGAGGCAAAATTTCCTCCATTGTTTTCCGTCCTATCGTTCGTGCGGACGAATAAATTACTCACCTTTTTTTCTTTCTGCCAACTATTTGGAAGCAATATAATGGTTACATCAGACATTCTTTCACTTGAGTTACTCGGGTCTTTGCAAATTATATTATTGCTTGATTTTCAAAGCGGTGCAAATGAAAATTATTTCATCTATAGATTATTGTGTGGAGCTCGCTGAGCACTACAATTGCCCCGGCGCCTTCGCATCCCGTTTTATTAATCAAATCAAATTCTCCACAAAGAAAAGTGATTGAAGTTGCAATTTAATGAGTTACTTTAGGATCATTATAAGGAGAAGATTTTTTAATAAATTACTTCCGTTTTTAGTAAACTGTATGAAATATTTTACGTTTTAATATTTCCGAGAAAATGCATGAAAACGCTTAGAATTAAAAATGAAATGAAAAAAAAATCTTTTCAGAAAATAATAAATCCCTGTGAAAACAATATATAAAGCGGAATATTAAAAAAACTCATTATTATTCTTGCGGCAGCCTTTGGAATATATTCCAGACACGAATAATTGAAAATCGCCGGAAAAATTATTATTATTGTTTGCAGAAAGCAAATATTTTCTTCGTTTACTTTTATTATGAATTTTTTATCTACAAAACTCAAAAATATACCAAGTTAAAAAAAATCATAGACTTAAAAGATAACATTAATGATACTTGAGGGGATGAAGAACATCTATATTAATAGTCGATGTAAGAAACTTTTTTTTCGATAATTACTTCAAATAAAAGTATTTTTTGTCAATTGAAATGAAATCTTTTTTAATTAACAACAATTTCATATATTTAACCACAAAAAATAAATTTAAAAACAAAATCTCTTGCAATTTTAAACAAGATGGGATAGTTTACAAGTTCATTATTTTAGAAATTAAATTGATCAGGGTCTATAAAAAGAAGAGCTAGAATAATAATTAGACTAAGGTACAAATCAAAACAGATCTGAGAACTAATGCAAGTTTAATACGATAGGACCGAATTTCCTTAAATTGGTTTGTCTTAGTCTCTTATTGTGTGCCAGTCTCTTCGTGTGTTCGAGTCGGGAGTTGAGAGCATCACTTCCAGCAAGTTTCTCTCCACTACTAGTTTTGTTTGTTGGGAAGTGATTCCCTAATACCGCGACGATCTTCTCTGTGTGCCAGTGCCAGTGAGAAAATCCCAAGACGAAAGTGTTTGTGTTTAAATATCAAGTAAAGAGACTCTTGATGTATGTCTACGTCTGTTGGTTCGCGTGTGTTAAAGAGACTGTTTGTCGCGAAAGTCACTTAGTATAACGGCCGACCGGCATATAAATCAATAACGGCTGTGGAATTTTACTCGCTCTCTAAAATTGTGTGTGCGCGTGTGCCTAAACGAAATAATCATTTCCAACATAGCCTATATATTTCCGCTCACTTTCTTTCTATCAAATTTACCGTCGCAAGAACTGTCCCAACTTATCGGAAATGTTTGCGCTTCGAAGATTTTCCCTTTTTGGTGAGACACAAAAGTACAAGCTTCCACACAATATTGTCTGCGTGTTTGCTTCTGTACTTTTTTATTTTTATTATTATTTTTTTAATTTAAAGTGGTATCAATGTGTATGCAAAATCGATGTGGAGGTGCCGGGATTCATATTTTTAGATATTAATTAAATTTTTATTCATTAAAACAACAACATTATTTATTTTTATTTATATAACGTATGGTAGAATTTGAAGAGACAACGGGAAATTTACAGCAATTAAAAATGCAATGCAATTAAAAATATTGCGCAATGCATTCATTTTAACGTAGTTTGGATATAGTATTTTATGTAAATAATGCACTTAAAGTAAAATGCAACGTAAAAAATATTAAATTTGAAACAAAATTTTAAATTGTTCATACCTTTGATAAGTTTCAATAAAATTTATTGAAGTAATTTGAATTTGTATCACATAATTTGCGACAAAATAGACCCAAAATAAATATTGAATCATTTAGATACAATCTTATATTATCATTCTAATGGATCATTTGGTATGTATTGATATGTCAGTATATCAAAAAGAAAGTGAAAAGTAATATAAAAAATTCTGGATTTCTTTCAAAAAAATTTTGGTTTACATCCTTTTAAGATTTCAATCGAGACCAATTTCAAAATTTCTGCGATATTTTATTGCTGCCATAAATACTTTTTTATTAACACCGGTCTCCTTTGTACCATAAAATTTTTATTTCACGGCTTGCAACTCGTTTATGAAAATAAGTTAAGAATTGAGGTTTCCCTTTCTCAAAGCAAATTAATATAAGAAAAATAAAATATATTTATAATCATAAATACTAATCAATTGAAATTTAAAAATATATCAAATTCGTTGCGAAGGCGCCGGGAATTCACTGTTTTCAACTATACGGTTCACTTTATATTTCGACAATTAAACTATTAAATAATGGAAAGTAATGTCTAATGTGAAATTCGTAAACAAGCAAATGTGGGTGACATAATTTACTAAATTTAAGCGCATAAATTTTATCTAAGTGTCAATTAGAGGAGAATTCCTAGTGACCGTATTCGGGTCAAATTAGTACAACAAATTAAAGGGTAGTATAATTATTATTGTTATGAATTATTTGGGATGGCTATGCGAGAAAGTTTGTTTGCATAACTTCCCTTGATGTACCCTTAATAACCATTATATCGCAATATATTACAAGAAATAACACTTATTCGAAATAATAGTTTACAATTAACTTACAATTCATAAAATTAATAGAAAACGATAAAACATAGAGTTAATAGTTTAATAAGTTATCATTATAAACAATTTAAAAAATTTAACTATATTTTATGGAATAATAAAAAATAAAATACATAATGAGTGGAAGAAGATATTTTTTCTGATTATATTAAAACTTGTAAAGCAACAACTAAAAAACATTTCAAAAAGAAATTTAATAAAGCAAAATCATTGTGTTATAAATCAAGTATAAATGGAATTACCCCTAGTCGCTTCATATCATCCCTCTCGCCCTCTCTCTGGTGCATTGACAGTTTGCTTCTGCTAAAAGGCACTTTGATTCGATAAGACAACATAATCAAATCAAATCTGATTCGCTTTACACCGTCGCTTATTATTATTATTGATGTTATATTGCATGTATAGAGTATAACTAATTGATTTACAAAATATTCAAAAAGGCTTTACGCAAAAACTCTTACATTCCGAATACAAAATCATTAAAAAAAACTTTCTATAAATATTTATACTTTTTTCATTTCTATCATTTCTATTTTACTATACTCGTAGTTCACATGAGTGAAGAGCAATTCAAAAGAGCAAAAACAAGGACGGGGAAATCTGACGAAAGCTCTCCAACGATAACTTTTAATTATTTGCGTTCAGTTATCTGGGATTCCTGGTGGCCGGAAGCGATTTGGATTTAATAAAACTTTCCGTTCGAATAATAATAATCATAATAGAGACGAGGGGCGAAAGAGACTTTACGTGCAAAACTAAGGATTTTAATCAAAGAAACCGTCTTTCTTACTGCACCATAATTTCGTGTTTCAGAAAGCAGCAGCCAAAAGAGCAGTATAAAGACTTCCACTTCTTTATTAATATCGCGTTTGTGTCTGGCCAAAAGAACTTAAATTATCTAAATTAAAAGAAAATTACAAATAACCGTTGTGTTGTTTTACACAATTTCTTCGGTCAAAAGGCTAAAATATTAAAAAAATTATGTCTATTTTTCGTTCCTAATTTTTACTACATTTGCTTAATTTATAGAACACACATCTTTTTTACATTCCAAAATTTTCTCCGTTTTTTATGTTACAAAAAAATTTTTAATTATTTTATAAACGCTCAATATCTCGGAATAATTTTAGAATCTATAATCTTAAAAATCATATGGATTGGTTGAAGCATTATCTGGTTTTCACAAAACAAATATCCTAAACTTAAAATTAAATAGCCGGCATTGCGAAAGTTTCAAGTAAAATTAAAAATTTAAAAGAAAAAATAAATAAATTGAAGGGAAATTTCCCTTTTGTCTCCCGGCGTCTCACAAATATTCAGACAGCATTAATAACAATTTACTTTTGACTTTCGATGTGATTAAATTTTCATATTTTTTGCGCAACGTAAGGTAAATATTCTCATTTGGAATAAAATTAAGTTTGACATTTGCTTCATGCCAAAGTTGCTCATTTTTTATTAATGCACTTGGAAAGCAGCAATTTTAATATATTTTCACAAAGAGAAATTACATTTTTTTAAAGGCCAAATTTAAAGCACCGTAAATCGCTGGGAGAAAAGCATTCGAAAAGTTGCAAAGTAATATTACACACGAAATTAAAAATATTTATAATTGAAAATCAAAAAGTTGAATTTTCTCTATGCTTGTTTTCATCTCTAACGAAGAAAATACGCCACAAGTATATTATCTAATCAATTTAATTAATAAATTAGAATTTCCATACTTCCATTGTAATTGAATAAGAATAAAATTATTATTTTATGCTAATGAAAAATTATTCTTCATTGTTTGAACTGTTCATATTGTGAAATACAGCTCGGAAATTTGTATTTTCAGCAGGGGGTAACAACCCAAAAAAACTTTGAAAAATCGTTACTAAATTCAAATCAAATATTCAATAAAGAGATACTTTATGAAAATATACGAATAAACGAAACAGGACAATAATATTTTGAACATTAAAAACTGTATAACATTCTTTTGTTGAACTAGATATTCATTGAAATGTGAAATATATCAAATTCCGCTTTTGATTCGGCAACTCTATTCTGTAATTAAAAAGCGAATGCGAATTCATCAACTGACATATGATGTATCGAATTCGATTTAA
The DNA here is from genome assembly GCA_030556065.1 of Holobus sp. GC000080. Classification (NCBI taxonomy): domain Eukaryota; kingdom Metazoa; phylum Arthropoda; class Insecta; order Coleoptera; family Staphylinidae; genus Holobus; species Holobus sp. GC000080. The sequence continues at coordinate 1,076 of JASKGO010003498.1, read as the reverse complement.
ATATCATAGTTTCCGACAGACTTAAATGCGGTGCCATTGTGTCACACAACATACAGTAAAACATTTTGAAACGTATAGCTCTTTTACGTTTAGATGTGTTTGAGTATTTGTGGGCATTGGTATGTGTGCGTGTGTGTGTGTGTGTGTGGGTGAATGTGTGGAATTTACATGTATTAATGTCAGTCTAGTAGGACACGTGTGTGAATGCACTTCCCCATTCCTGCCATTCGACAATCTGGATGAATGCACTGCCAATGACTATCAGGTGGAATACGAATCTGTTTTATGCAGTTTGTATTTTCAGCATGTGAAGACACACGCGATTATTGCATTTTCAATTTTCTATCTTTTTCTTATTTTTCATCTATAAGGATTTTTGAAAAAATAAAGTATTTCAAAAATACCCCTTTATATTTTTTAAAGCTCAAAATTGAAAAATGTTATAGCTATTACACCGACCTACAAAACATATTCTGAGTTTCTATTTTAATGCATGAATTCTGATAATAGATTGCCTATTGACACTAAAATATCCATTCTTGACTTTCAAAGATTGCTTTTGCTTATTGTTTAACGCCGATAAATAGAAATCATGAAACATTCCGTGCACTTAAAAATTATTTCCGGAAAACCGGAAAGATGTAATAGATATTTTCATTTGTATTTTGACAATGGATAATATATCCTATAAATTAATAGTAAAAATTAAATAGGGCAATGAGAATGCAATGAGTAACTTGAGTAGGAGTATAAAACGGTATAATACAGGGTGTCCCAGCGAAAAGTATCCACCCGGAATAAAATGAAAACTACTCATTTTAAGAAAAATCCCTGAGACACGTCAATTTTTGTTGTTAGGGGAACATCTTTTGGAATATTTCGTTATGGCGTAACACTCACCCCCTGCTCCCCACTGCCCCCGACTTAAAAATCTTAAATGTCATGGGGGGTCGAGTGACCCCTCATTTTAAAAATAATATTTTTTTCAATATAATAGTGAAAACCACATTTAAATCGATTCAATAGTTTTGTTGTAATTAATTATTGAAATTGATACAAATTGCATACAAAACTAT
>JASKGO010003497.1:0-12660 GCA_030556065.1 Holobus sp. GC000080 | reverse complement strand
TTATACATAAAAAAATTTGTATATACCTACGAACACACATCTACCACTTTTAAGAGTTGGTTCTCCCTACTTCCTTCTGTAGCACAAAACTGCTACTAATCTCCACAAAAGCGAAGGGTACGCGGGTCGGCTGGCCGACCCTGCACCCTTTGAGAGATTACCCTAGCTTACACCATTTGAAATACATTTCAATCAAAACTGCATTAACGGGAAATTTTAAACTATCCAAGCATTATATGATTTGAAAATTTTAATATATAATTTTATTTTATTTTATGAGATTATTCAAGGGGAAAAAAATTTTATGAGAAAAAATTATAATTGATTGACAAATTTCACTGGGTCGGCCCGGCCTACCCTGCCGTACCGCACGAGCCGCCACTGATCCCTATTATGCCAATGTTATTTGCTCAAAGAACTCAATATAAAAATCGAAAGTATAATCCTTGATTGAAAAGCATTGTATCATGCAAATCAGGCAATAATTGTTCGTCAGTGCACCCCCGATTTGCTTACCTACAGCGAAAACCCCTCAGTCTCTTACCGCCTCACACATTCGCTTATTATTATTATTATTATTATTATTATTATTATAATAATATTATATATTATTATTATTATTCGCTCATAATGTACGTCGCGAGCAGAGAGAGCTAGAAAGAGAAAGCCGGAATTGAGGACTGGCTGGCATAAATTGGATGTAATGGAATCGATTGAATTTCGATCGGAATAAAAAGAGCACCTTCATCCGCACACTCTCGCACGCACACACCGCTTTATCATCTTTTGCCGCCCCCGAACATATTCCATCTTCTCGAAATAGTTTTCGTTATTCGCGCACTACCCAAACGTGCATACATTATATCAAACAAGTGTCACTGCAAAATGTCATGTCACGTATGCGTCGCAAAATGCTGCTTCCTGCCTGTACCTGTTGAAAATGAAAGAAGCAAGAAAATCGATTCGGAAAATTAGGTTAATGGTTTTCATAAGTAAATGCGTTTTCCTTTGTTTCGACCAACACGAACGGAGCTTCGTCTGTATACTTTTATTATTCTTTCGTTTTTCTTTACTTATGTGGTGTGATAGTTAAGGCGGCATGAAATGAGGTGTCTATTTCGGTGGTGCGCTGTCACGGATTGACAGCCAAGCAAAGGAATATAAGTTTGATACATGCGCCTTGTTTAAGGTTGCATGCTTGCGTCTTTCCTGTTTTAGTCCGTCCGATATTGGCCCCCGAACATTAGACTGCTGACGTGATGGATGACTTCGAGCAAGATATTCATAATACATGAGTAACAAGACTATATTCTGTCGGTGGTGTCGGGGCCCGGACAACCCCAAACGTTGACACCGAGATGGATGAGTCCCGATAGATAAACAGAGGTATGCGAAATATCTGGGACACTCGGAAGTAACCGTTTAATCAAAGCTTTCCACTGCTAACCATCCGATTTCGATACTTCTTCGTAATATGTTTTCCTCTTTTTTTTTTGTTGTTGTTATTTAATATTCATTAGAATAATAAACTTTAAACTAGGAAAATATTAATTACATTTTAATGAATGCTATTTTCAATTAATACAAATTATTATTTTTAAACAACGTTAATGTCATTAATGCGCTTTTTATACGGCGCCTTCACATCTGACTATTATAAATTCAGTTATTTATAATTTAAAAAGAGCATTATAAATAAATAAACAATTTGAAATTGACAAATATAAATTTTGTGTGCTAAGAAGATACTTTATTAAAATTTTAATTAAAACAAATCACTGTTTTAATTATTGTAATAAACAAAACGCACTGTTACACTCTGTGTAACATAAGTTTCAAAAATAGAGATTTTATAGATTAAAGAGATTTCATTAAATATTAATTCGACTAATAAACTTTGAAAATGAAAGCACGTTGAAGTCATTAAAGCGCTATTTACCGGCGCCTTCACATCTGACTTTAAAATAAATTCAGGTTTTTATAATTTAATAAGAGCTTTTAAAGAGATTTACAATTAACAAATATAAATTATGCGCCGAGATTATAGAATACTTCATAAAAAAAAATCAAATTAATACAAATCATTCTTTTCATATTTTTTTTACTAAACCAAATTTATTTATTTCTTTGGTTTAAAATGGCACTCGGTATTACATAAGATGGAAAAATAATTTTATGAATTAAAGTTTGAAACGTTAATCAATTTTATTATGGTTTTTAGTAAAAAATAATAATTTCTAAAACAAATATAAATCATTAATATGATTCCTTCACATCTAACTTTTTTATAAATTCATTTTTTTTTTCTAACTTTATAAAGAAAGCATTATAACAATTAATAAATCATTTATAATTGACAAAAATAAATCAGTTTTTACATTAGAATCATAAATAAAAGCCCTAATACTCTGATTTAACTAATAAATCAAGTAAAATTTATGGGAATTTTGGCTTTTTAAGGTAGAAATCCGAAGGTTCTTGCAGGAAGAATACTGTCAATATTTCACCCTTGAAAAAATTCTACAACTCAGCCATAAAATATCTGATTTATGAATCAGTAGACGAATGATGATGACGAGCCAGGTTCTCAAATATACTGTAGGGCGCGTTATTAAAAGAACTCCCCATATTTATATATGGGAGCATTAAGGTTCTATCTGAAAATATAATAAATCGAGTCTTTTCATTGCTTCCGCGTTCCTGTTTGTAGAAAGCGACGTCCTGCGTGAAATGTGCGTGTGCAGGGAAGCGGATTTTTCGTGAAAACGCCGACGGCGAATATAACACGCCCGCCCCGAAAATCTCTTTATGGGGTTAAAATGAAAAAAGGCGAGCAAATTAAACATTAAATGAACGTGTGACGCGGTATTTTTCCCATTTTGTTTGCGCATAGAAATTTTTGTATGCCCCACGCACAATAAATCAGGGGAAAATGAAAAATGTTTCTTTTTTATATACCGATGCAGTACAGGTGAATAGTTTTTCTTTGTTCACAAGAACTGCAATTTGCTGATAAATTAGTTGTTGACAAGATGAGTGCAATTACGGTTTTAATATAAAAAAAGTACCCGCAGCCAGCAACAAACACACTTATGAGATTTAATTAGTGATTGTTGCGAAAGCACTTTGAAAATTGTCCTCTTTTCATAAAAAGCTTAACTGTCGGAAGTTTTTTAATTAAAAATTGCTGCGAATGTTTGCTCGTTTATAAAAAAACAAGAGCTGAAGTCTAATTTAGAAAATCACTTTAAATGATACAAGCTCAACAAGCATATCTTATCTAATCCTACTTTGATTCTTTTTTTAACAAAAAAAAACTTTTGTAATGAGTTTAATAAAAAAATAAGTATGCAAATTTAGCATGAAAACACTAATATAATCAATTAAAACTTTTGAAAAGTCGTACACAACAAATTACAAAGAAGTTTAAGCACAAATAAGGATTATGTGGAACCGAACTTTAGAATTGCAGTTGCAAGCAGCATTTACTTTTTGAATTTCTTTAATGACCCAACTGCAATTAGAGACTTTTTGTATAAGGTTCATTCATTAATATTGAAATAAAAGTCATAGTTGCTGGTCATATGTTATGCTTGTCCTGATTTGCATGCCCAAAGTAATTAATGAAAAGTTCCACTGAACGATGCGAAGGCGCCGGGTAATTATTACATGTGGCTTATCTGCACTTTAAAATTGACTCTTTTTTTTAATGATTACTCATTCTGTTCGTAGATTAGGTTAAAATATTTCATATCAGATAAATTTCTGAGGCAAAAAAAAAATCACTTAAGAAATTATTTCAAAAGAAAAAAACAAATGTAATTTCCTTTTCAGACTCATAATTTTAAAGTAATTTGCAATATTTTTTCAAATACATCAGTAATGTTAATTTACATCATAAATTCTTAGTGAAATGTGCAAAATATTGAGAATTTTCTAAAAAATGCAAAAAGGATTTTTAACAATTAAAATTAAATGCTGAATAGGTTAAATTTCCCGACAACAACACATTCTGCGAAAGCCTATTGATTTAAAACGGTTGCATTCGCATTCAGCACATGTTTGTTTTTGATCTAATTAAGTGCTAACGATATACGAGTACATTTACGCAAGAACGAATATTAATTCAAATGTGCACGTGTGCCAAGTTTATTGGCTTTTCAGTAACCAACCCTATAAACTAACAAAATTAGCCATTTGCTTCAGTAATAAACATTGAAGGTACCTTTCGAAACCTTAAACCTTAATAGTTTCATTAATATAGAACAAACGCTAATGAATAATTCCATTAATTAGAGCTTCCTTTTACTTAACAGAAAATAAATCATACCCTTAACTATACGATATAAGTAATTTACTAATTTATTTTGAAATTGTTTTTCGAATCGAAATGTTTTACAAAGATCGTGAAGGGTGCAGTAAAAGCTGCGTATAAATTGACGCAGAGCTATTAATCACGCCAATTAAACAAATTACATTAGTTTCATTTGATTTGAAAAGTATCGTTGGACAGAGGCAGAGAAGGAAGGGCTAGGATTTTATTATCCGAAAAAAGGACTCATTAATGACTTTTGCGAGGAAATACAGGCGGCAGCAAAACGAACAATGTAATTCACAGCGCGATAATAAATTCTCGCCATTTTCCCTCTCGCGAAAATTCTTCGGCTCGATTTTTCTTTTCATTATTTTCTATTCGTAAGGATATTAAAACGGATTATTTCTTTTTACTTTTTAAATTAAATTTTTTTGCTCTCCTAAATATAGTTTTCTTTACAATTATCAATAAGTTATCCTGAAACCTTTTGAATTTTATTTCTAGAATTTTGTTTATAATTTTAATGAGGAAATTTTCCTGTCCCTTTAGTAAATTTCAAGGGTTGCATAATTGGAGGCGTTCATCCATGCAAAACTTTATTGTGATGGTAATTTGTTTAGCCCTGGCCGTTATCGACGGGTTCTTATTCGCCGATGCGTCGGAGAAAACGGGCGTAATAACAATAACTAGCACTTAGCCTAATGAATTTTTCGCACGTTGGTGTCACAAATAACTTCCGAACGAGCCAAGCCTATAATATAATTCTGCGAGCGCATAATTTTCCATTAGCGATTTTAATTTTGTGCATTCGTGATGAATGGGGAATCGCCGAAAAACGATCGACAGTATTAAATTGACGTAAATTATTCGGCGAAGCGTAGTCTTGTTAAGCGTGTCTTAATTATACACCCTCATTACCAGCTTTATCATATTAGCGCAGCATCCTCGTCTTTCCCATCCTGTTTGTATTTTTCGAATTAGCTGCTTAAATGTCGTCAGCCTAACAAAGAGCTTATTACGGCGTTTCAACCCGTAAGATCCTTTCGACTCATTTCAACGATTACTTTGCGAGACATATTCAACGTCAGCAAACAAACAAAAGAAGCATCCACTTCGGAAATTGAACTTCTTGCTGTGCGCATCCATAGAACACAAGTAGGCAAAGAAATCGTGTCAACATTTTCATACATCGTTTATCATTTTCCCGAAGCTAAATGTATCTACTCGTAGTTGCTAGAACCCGCCAACGACGAGTCCATTACTGGTTTCTACTAATTAATTGCCACTGGGTTGCTTAATTAAAGGCTCTTTATTGCTCTAAACGAATGAGCCCTTTTTCCCGTTGACTTCCTTAATAGCGCTCGTTGTTTTTTTTTTTTTTGGGGGAGCTTTAAATTCCAAGCGCTCTTAATAGTCTAAATGTTTATGTTGTTAGAAAAAGGAATGAAAAAGAGTCCTTAGGACTCAAGTATTTTTCTATTTGAAGAATCGTGTTGCTCAAGCAATTTCTTGAATTTTCCAAGGCGAAAATAATATTTACGTTGAATGTTTTTTCTGGTGGCTTTCTACAAGAGTATGTGGAAGGATTTTCTCGGGAAAAGGGGCATCAGAGAAGCCGAGCGGGAGAAAAATAAACCGAATGAAAATATTACTGGCATGTTTTTTTTGTTAACCAGAAAGTTTTGCCCGTCTATGCATTCGCCATTGATAAAAATGGGAAAGCATATTTGCATGTGCTTAGACGTGCCCGAAAATTGGCTCGAAAGTTTTCCGCGGGAAATGCGCCCCAAGTCTTGCCACACAAGTTTCATTTACTTTATTCTTATTACAAAGTATCTTTCATATTGTTTAAAATGTGGATTTTTTTATTAAAAATCAAGTATTTTTCTACTTTTTAATATAAAAAATGACTAAAGAAAAATGCAAAAAAACTTAAATTATTTAATTATTTTATGAAGAATTTCTTGTAAATTAAACTTAAAGTTAAGGTTTTATTGGAAACTCCAAATTTCAAACTTTTAATTATGGCGACTTAATAAAACTTGCGAAAATTCTTTAAAACAAACAATCTGATATTTTTATACTTAATTTAATTTATATTTTTTAACTTAAAAATATTTTTAATTGCCATAAAAGTAGTTGTAACGTCGAAATTTTAGTAATCTCTTTGAATACCTCGGTTTAGCTCTTAGAGCCGTGGATCGTGAAAACCTCTACATGATTTTGGGTGCCACCACAACCCTCGCCATCCAGTTTGGTTGTGGAAATATTAAAAATCGATTTTATCAGGGTTGACAAACTTTATTCAGCCACAGCTCTTAACAAAAAAAATGTTGCCAAAATGCCTCTTAGTTACTTGGCGGCAAAACCCTGACTGTCGATAACCCTTCTAATCATTCAAACTTTTAAAATTCGTTCAAACACTCATTCATGCTACAAAATTAAAATATTCCTTACATAGTTTTAAAATGTTCAAAAACTAGAATTTACAATAATATCTGCACTAGGTGTATTTAAATATGCATTTGTGAAAACCCGAACAGAAAGATATCTTTTATAGACTGGAATGGAATTTTGATTTGCCTTTATGGCTATGCAAACAAAGGTCTTATGGGTTTCTTTCTACCGACAGAGCTCTTGCCAAGCTTTTCTTTTATTTCTTCCTGTGTGCCGTCTCAATGGAATTTAAAGTGTGAGTACGCAAGCAGTCGGCAGGGCCCACGAAGAATACAAAATTAGACCATCTGTGTGCTTCTTTTTGTATCTTATTCGGGCGCACCTCAGATCGGATATCGATCTTGAACTTTTATTAATTTTCCCCGTTTTCTCCGTTATTTCTTCACTTTTATTGGGGCCGCACTGGAAACTGGCAATGGCCACTGAAGTCGCAGAGATAAAAATGTGGCACGGCCCTGGGTAAACCGACCCTCACATAATTATCCTTTTTAAAATCGTTTCAGTGTACAGACCCTAATTTGCTGGGAAAAAAAAATGCCAAGGGTCCTGTGCGACGAAGTTTATTCATTATCTTTTCGAGGACTTTTAATGTTTAAATCGAATTTTCTCTAAGTTTGTATATTTAATATTTAAATAAGCAAAATTTAGATTGAGTTTGTAAAATAAGAATTAAAAGTCGCTTTGTGATGTGTAAAAATGTTGCATCGTCGCTCGTTGCATCTCAGATAAACGTTTGAGACTTCAATCTCTCGGATTTATGTTGAAAGTTAAACGTAAATTTGTTACTTTATATGCTCCGTCTTAATTTTATCTTATATTGCCATCTGCGTCTTTATATTATTTCATAAACAACGGCTAAAACTTACGTACTATACAGAAAAGCGAGCGAATTATTATACTTTTATTATTGTACTAAAGCACTGCTACAGCAAATTTTTAGTGTTTTTATATGTTTTATTAAACTATTTCTAAAAACACGGAAAAGTAATAAATTTGATTTACAAAGTAAATAAATGAGCAGCCTAAAAATAGTAAGCACAATATTCTCTAAGAATATAAAATGTTAGATAGGGTTTTCTTAATCCAAATGTCTTGTATGCGTCCCCAAAAGCAAGGTGTAATTTACCCGTAGATAGGGGTACATTTTCCGCCGACGGATGGTCACACGGGAAGGATAAGTGGCAAAGAAACGCCGCAACTTCTCCTTTCATCAAGAAAACCGCCTCTCGAATTTTGCCAGGCTGAAAAACTTTTCCACAATTTTAACGATATTTTTAGACCAAACAATTTAAATATTTTTTAGTTACAATTCTTTTTTGGTACAGTTAAAATTGTATTGCCCAAAAGGAAATAATTTATTTTATAGTTTAAGTACAGGGAAATGGGACATGTGAAACATAACATCCTAAAAGAGAATATGGAATTACAGGGATCCTTTGCTAAAGGCATATATCAAATATAATTGGCTAGTTTCCGGTTTAATAGAGCTGTACCGTTTCTATACCCCCATAAATTGAACTCTATGAAATTTCATATTAAGTAGTCGGAACATTCGAAAATATCTTTACGGCCATTATAAATTATAAAGTACCCTTTGTAGTTTTTATTGGGCGAATTTACAAAAAAAAGAAAATAGTTTTGTAAGTTAAAACGCTTCCTGACTGTAGAGCCATAACTTATAACTTCAGTAGGTCCGCAAAAAGTTTAAGGATCCTTCACGGCTCTTGGGCTTTTACAATTACAAAGGAACAAAAAAAGTTTTATGGGAAAATATTTTCTTCCTCGATAATAATGTATCAATAAAATGGAAAAAATAATCAAATATTACATTTTTTTTAATTCCGAAAGAAAATAGTAATACTGACCAAATACTAACATTTATATCATAAAATTATTAAGCTATTATAATTAATTAACAATGTTTTCTTTTAAAAATATTAAACATTGTTAAAAATCTTTTCAAATGGGTTTTACAATTTGATTTAAAAAATAACCTATTTTATTTAAAAAATTGGCATAAAGACTAATTCTTGCAAATTGGATAAAAGTAGAAACCACTCTAATTAATTTATATTTTTTGATGTCATAATTAGACAAATATTGTACTTGCACTCAAAAGATTCTTCGCAGAACTTTGTTAAGAAGTGTCAGAACAGCCCGCAAAGTATTATTACATTATGGAGCAAGTGTAAAGGAAAACGCAGCGAACAATTGTTCGAAACACACAAAGAAATTGTAAGAGCAAGTAATTAAAAAGTTGTGGAACCACCCTTTCCCTGTACGCGCATTAATTGTTTTTTGTTGTGTGTGTATGTGTGTGTGGCCACAACTGCGGCCAAGCTTTTTATTCAAGACGACAAGTAATCCCACTATCAGCACCATAATGGCACGAATTCACAATGAGTGCCGTTTATTACGCGCGCACAAAGAAGCTTTAAGCAAACATAAAAAGCTACTTAATTATCACTTAATTAATCACCGAAATGAGCAAAAGGGTTTTTTAATGAAAACATACTTTTCACTGTGCATCATGTATACAGGCCTTTTACTCGGGCTTCTAAATTTTCAGAATATAAAGCAAACTTCGGCCCTTTTTCCGAGCCATTTCCTTTTCAGACTCAACCCATACGGGCTTACAGTATTTGAATCAATTAGTCCGGAACTAGAAGGTCAGCGGCGGTTAATATTCGCGGTTAGGACTATTGTCATGATTCACACCACTATCGCACTTCTAAATCCAACTACCACCTTGGCAACTTTACTATCATACCGCTAGTACTAATGTTAATAAAGGGGCGGGAAACAAAGCCTAAGCTGGTGTTTCCATTAATAGACAAACTTTGCGGATGACCTCCCTTTTGCACCCAGCCCCTCGTGCGAAATTCGCAAATTCGCAGGTTTGTGTTGATTTACCTGATTATGCGAGCAGCAAGCATATTCGCAATTAAAGGGTCGCTGCGCTTTGGTAAAAAACCGTCGCTATGATGAGGGTTGTGATTCATTAACCGAAAGGGATAATTAATGCGTTTTATTAGCGTTAGCGTTACGTATGCCGTGGTGGCAAAAAAGGGTTTGCTTAGGACGTAGGTGTCTGTATGCGTCGAGCAATATCGCCCGGCTCGGTTGAAAATCTTATAAGTGAAGGCGGCGGGCGCGGAAACGAGCCAAAGTTGCAGCGGCATCACAGAAGATTTATATTTGTGGTAATCGAGTTTCCAGTTGTTGCTCACGTACATTTCGCAACTAGGAAAATATTTATAGGTAACAAAGTTCACGGTTCAAAAGATGTTCATTTATATCGTTAGGGGCGCAAAATCCGCCGTTGAGGGGAAAAATGTCGGAAAATTTTTCAATCAGTCTGTTCAATCGATTGATTTATTAGAAATGCTTTGACAGAAAGTGTTTCGTTGCTTATTGTTATTGATTTCTTGCAAATTTGTGACATTTTATTACTTTTCTAATGATATAAATAATTTTTTTTGCTTTGGAATTTTTATATAAATTTATATAATTTTTTTATATAAATTTTATATAAATTTAGTTATTCGCAAAATGGATGTTTCTTTTCTATTTTTAAAAAAAGCCCATGATATTCATTACAGAAAGGATCAAATTGAAAAAAGCGTAATCCAAAAAGTCTTTATTAAAGTGGCATTATGAAGGAAATTAACTTGGAAGATAATGGTTTTTGTTCTGCACGTATTGCGTGTAAAAGCAGCCTGTAATAATTGTAAAGATATATTGCTGATATAAAGCGTACTGCCATAACTGTTCCTATAAGACAATTGCTTTAATTCTTAAAAGTAATATCACTTTTATTTCTCTTTAAATGCCAGCGTTTTTCAAATAACTCCAAATATATCTGTTGTAATTCATTATTTTCATTATTTGTTTATTGCTCCAATTAATTTTTTTTTTCTTTGTTTGAAAACAAAAATAGAAATTTGTTATAAAAGTAGAACCTTTTGCAATTGAAATGAACAAAAAAAAAAGGAAATCAAGAAACTCGTTAAAAGTGATGCATTTGACTGCTGATAAATATTTGTATTAATAAATATTCTGCAATTTGCAGAATCCATAAATTCTGTAAATATCGATAGCGTTCGGTTTATTTGACTCGCGCGTAAATCAAAATTCCATTTTTAGTTTTTACAACCGATAAAGGTCATAAATTACCACCATAAATGTTCCACGGAATAAGATATTAAATATAAATAAAACCATAAAAATTACTTTACTTAAATATGTGTTTCATTAATAAATTAATATTATTAAAGCTATTGAAATGCTCGTTATGAACAAAATTCATTGAATTGCATGGAATAATTTCATTTGTCGTAAATACATTAAATCCTGAGATTCAGGGGGAAGCAATACCAAAGAAAAATCTCTAATGAATTAATTAAGATTTCAATTGAGAGTGCTCGGCGATGTTGAAGGAACTTATTTACTTTTCGCAAAGCTGCAATTTACAGAGACTGGACGAACTTTGATCTCAATCCGGCAATTACCTTTTCATCCCTTGGCTATAATAAGAAACGGCAAATAAGCTTAAGTGAATTAACGATCGCAAATCAAATCTAACGATAAACAAAACTGTAAATAGCAGTAAATACTTTAATTATTATCATTCGTCATTACTTGAAAGTGCTGACGTACGGACTCAAGTCAAATCTGACACAACAAATTAATTGTGGATTATGTTACATTTATCGCTGCTCTACAAATATTCTCCGAGGTGAACTTAGTTGCAATAAATCAGATTTCATTTTTCATAAACTCTTTACATTTAAATTATTTAGATGCCCTCAAAATTATACTGTAGAGTGAGGAAATTTCTGGGAGTGGTCGTACCGATAGGGGTGGGCGTCACAGGGGGATTCTGTTTCGGACAATACTTGGATGAAGTAAACGAACTCACAGGCAAAATGTTTAAACAGCATGACGATGCAGAAGAACTGGAAAACCAAGTTGAAGATGATTGCTGCTGCTTTACTAACAAAACGGCTCCGGAAGAGAGCGAAAATCGACCAAAATGCTGACCTATTTTCCATTTTATAAACATTCGAATCGCTTTTACTTAAATAATAAATAATATTCATCTGTTTTTACTAACTTTTTTGTTTTTGTTTGTTGCAGTTACAGAAAAGGAAATTCGGCAGTGGTGAGTTTTTTTAAATTTAAAAGTTTTGCATGCTGCATATGTGGTCGTTGCTAAAACTAGAGCAGAAAGCTCTATATTTTTATTTAAATGTGCCTAAAAGCTATTTGTGTGACGTAGAGTCCCATATGAATTACCATTGCAATAAAATTCCAATCGGGGAATGTTTCGCCGGCTGCATGACAGACGCGTTTTCATTTTGTTTTGAAATTTCCCACTGTTTCTCACTCTGTTTAAATAGAAATTCAGTGGCTGTGCCATCCAGTCAGTAAATTGATAATTACACTTGAAGTTGCTGAAAATTTATGTGCCCGCTGGGAATACAAAATACGTTTTTTTGTTTTACTATACGCTTTCCATACCATTCGAATTGCGAGCGTTAATTAAAGGCCTCATATTTTGCAACCGGGTTCCAAATTTTTAATTGCATTAGTAATTTAAGTTTATTGTTGTAGTATTGTTTTATTAAATTGCGATAATACATTTAAAGGACAAATTAACCGTTTCAATTACTTATGTTTAGTTTATTTTTTATAATAATTTCTTTTCTCCTTAAATATTTCTGATTTTCAATATTTGATATTAAATATTTGATATAATATCTGTTATTATCCGAACTCTCGGTTTCTATACCGAACGTCATGGGTTCGATCCCCACGGCCGGCAAGATATGGGTAGTGGTGTTTGGGTAGGCATCCCCATCACCATGGCCGAAGGACCTTCGGGT
>JASKGO010003495.1:0-13871 GCA_030556065.1 Holobus sp. GC000080 | reverse complement strand
AATTTTACTTTGTTAAGATTTTTTCGGTGCAACCCAAATGTACCCTTAACTTAACTTAAAAGTGAAGTTCCCTTAGTTAAATGAAGTTTAAGTGCAAAACGGTGCAACCGGCCATTAGATTCAATTTATTTGGTTTTATTTTTTAATTTAAAATATTTATGGGATTTTTGAGCTATTTTGATTCGCAATGAATGAATTAATTTAAACCAGTTTGACCGTGTCTTTCATTTTTTTGTGAATTTTTTTTTTCAATTTTGTGTCACTTCCGATTTAACCGGAAATAGCTTAACTTTTGAGAATTAAATGGGATATTAACTAAAAAACTTAGGGCTTTTAATTTTTCAGTCATAGGCCAATTCTTTCAAATGAAATCACTATGATCATTGAATTTCTCATTTTTTAACAAATGAAATATTATAAAAAAAATCATCAGTCATAGTGGAATAAATTCATTGCTGTAATTGTTTAAATGAAAAAACACTTTTATATGGGATTTCTGATGTTCTATCATAGTATACCAAATAAATGATTTGAATAAGGTATGGTATCATAACATATTACCATTATTTTAATTTGAATTTAGTGCTGTGATTTTTCTACATAACCTTTGATGATTCCAGTTGACTTAAGCCTTCTAGAATCATTTTAAAAATTAATTCTGTTGTTCATAATTTAAGAAATTAAAATAAACGAAAAATATGGTAGACTAAAATTACCTAAAGATTCCAAAAAGTGAGAATTTATGATATATGTTTTAATTTAATATTCATAAGCTACGGTAATTTCCGGTTAAGTCAGAAGTAAAACAAATGAAATTTACGTCAATCCAAAAATATTCTTTAAAAATCGTAATTTTTAAAATTTAAATATATTTTTTTATAGAAATAGCAATTTCTGTTGCCTCCCTGTAGATTAAGTTATTATTTTTTTTGTTAAAAATTATATTATTAAAAATAAAAATAATATGTATATTAAAGAAGTGTAAAGAATTGAAGCACGAAAGCAATTAGTAAAAAAAAAAAATTCAATTATGCCTTAAAATAAAACTGTCAAATAAAAAATGAAAGAAGAAGACGCCCTGAAATGCCACATTTAAACAAATCCAAAGATTTCCACTTTATATTCAAATGCAACGTATAAATTACCATAAAGAAAAGAGTTCCTGTACGATAAATAACAGCCAAAAGCGTTCGATTACGAAAGAACGAAAATTCAAAATGTATTTTTTCCTCCATATTCGATTATGAAAATCGTTTACGATTGAGATCAAGGAATGTACCGTGACTGTAAGCAATCAATTGGTACTAAGTTGAGAGAATGATCGTTAAGTATATAAGCACGCATCGCATATATAGTATACATACGAGCTGTTACATACTAACTATATGCATGGACGATGATTATTTACAAGCCATCGACGTGTGGTGGCTGGCGGTCGCTTAAAGGAGATGCAGATGGGGAACGAAAGACTTTTTTTCTCCATTTATTTATCATTTTCAAGCATCGTATAAGTCCTGACGACGGCCTGGTGAGCGGTTAATATGCTCGGAACCTCCAATCAGCATTTATAAGATACCCAATCCAATCCGAAGAGAAAGACAGAGAGAGCAGCGATGCTCAATATTCATAAACGCACACATTCCTTCCAGTTAACTCTTAATTGCCCGATTAAATTGTTTATGAATACAGCTAAATCCCTCCGAGACCGCTCGAGAGACGCAAATTACCCTCGCTGATCAGCATCTCTTCTCTTTTGCTTCTTTTCCACTTTTTTTCCCTTTCGTTTTGTATTTTTATTGAGATAAAAATGAAATGTGAAAAATTTCGTTGTTCATTATAAATAAGGATTTGCAACATCCTATATGTAAATGTTTGCCAAGTATAATATAAATTCAAGAGGAGCGACAGAAGAGAGAAAAGTCGTGAAGCTTTGATGCCTTTCTTGGCAGCTTGTAATTAGTTGCTGGAATAAGATAGCTCCTGTCAAGATGTATCTGCTGAGATTATTTTATTTAACGCCGACATCTCTCGTCCTCTCTCAAGTATTGTTATTAGTGTTATTATCGAACAACAAACAATCCGTCCTTGTAGCTGCTTGCAGTTGCATTCTGCAATACACACAAGAAGTTGCTTGCTTTATAGCTTCTTCTTCGGAAAGATCTCTTTTCGCTGCGCTCACTTTTCGTGTCCCTTTCGTGGCGCGCCGAACAGGATGGAATTAAAATGTGTTTCGCTTTTTTCTGCATCAACAAGACAATGGACTCCTGTGGCTTAAAGGGTCCGGTGTTTTTTTTACTTAAAAAGCCGAATCTTTCTTTTAATGGTTCCATATATCTTTTGCTGCTTGCTGAAAACACTTTGCAGTTTTTGGAAATTATTCTTTGATTTATGTCCCTTTATATTCTTCTTTTTAAATGCACTTTTTTACTTTCAATTTGCCTGAATATTTTTTTACATTTTTTATTTTTACTTTGGAATTGATAAATTTTAATAAACATGATCTTTCTACGTTAATTAAAATTTAATTTCAAAATTCTTATGAATAATTAAGCACCCTTATGCTATGTGTTTATACAATTAACATAATTTAAAAACAATTTCAATTACAAGTATTATTAACAAAATTGAAGCTATTAATTACAAAGCAACTATAAGTTACACAATAAATAAATTTGAAAAAAATATATTCCACAATCGATGCTGATAAAATGATTTCCATGATTGATTATGTGCACGTATTCAGATCATCAATTATCGCAACTTTGAATTTACAGTAAAAAGTTCGATGTGCATTGCACATTCAAAGTTCAAACGAAATATGAAAGGCGGAATTTGAGCGAAAAGGTTGCCTCCTGTATACCTTTCAATATCATTTCCCATTCTGGAAAGGAAAACGACCGAAAATTGCCCCATGGGAAAAGGACACGTGTGCAGAATCTTTACGCATGTTGTGTCACCGAATCTTAATGGCTGTGCGTATTATAAATACGGTAGCGAACGCGCCCCATTATAAAATTCGTCCCCATTTTTTCGCTCGCATTAAGCTGCCGCAGTGTGTTGCTTGCATAAATCCACCCCTATTGCTAACATTACATTTATTACGGGGACATGTACATTGTGCACACACACACAAAACAAGTACGTTTAGTCGCCACATACAGCGATATAGATTTTGCCATTTAGTTTAGACACTTGTACGTCGTCCATCCCTTGCTAACGCTCTCATCGTTAATGTCGGCCACCCCAATTTCTACAATATAATAATGTCGCTCTGATTAGGATGAGATTTGTTCTCTTTGATCCTATATTTGTGCTCTTTCACACAGGATATTTCAAATTTTCCATTTTTTTTTCTTTTCTTACTTTCATCATCATCATTATTTTATTATATTTTTTCGTTTTTTAATTTTTGAAGTTAACTGAAGAATTTGTTTTTTGTTGTATTATTTTAATATTTATTTTACTAAATACGAAACATTAAAAAATTGGTATCCCTTTAAATATAATTTTATCATTCAATTAATTCAAAAACTTTTTATCAGTTTTAAGAAGTTTTATAGTAAATGATCGAATAGTAACTTTGATGTCACTTGTAAAAATTTACATGTTTCGAATCGACCCTGTATGGTTTTTACGAAGGGATAATTGAATTAGTTTCACCATGGGATTAGATTTCGGTGGGGATTTAGATATGGCTACCGTTATATTACCAATTATACCACACTCTTCTCTCCTCTAGATTCAATTAACCACTTTCCTGTCCTTTCCCACTTTTTCTAATGCCATATCCTTTACGTTTCTTTATTGAATAAATACTTAATTAAAATAAATAGTAAAAAAGGCGGCCGGCGGATAATCGATTAAAGTGGTTATTTAAATGATAATTCGAAGAAGTACAGGTGAATGCATGATGGAAGCTGCGTAAGATCCTTCTTTGGAACAATAAAACTCGTACTTTATTTCCTCTTATTTCTATTAATTTAATATCCTTTTTATTCTTCTGTTTTAGATTGCGTCAAGGACGATGAGAGCTGATGATCATGGGAACTGATCATCCTCTCTGGACGCACGTTCGAACTTCTCGGAAGTTTCCGATCGACTAAAGGTAGTATTTTTTAACATTTTGTTTTTTTCATATATATTTTTGTTCTATTTATAGTGTTTTCTACCTTAAAGTTGCCATTTTCTTGTTTTGTCTTTCTGAAAATTTCGTGCTTATTTATTAAGCAATTTCAATTCGTCGAAAGCTGCACCATCTCTGACAAAGAAATTTATTTAGTTTTTTGTTTTCATGTTCAGAGAATTCTTTTAGCTAAGGTTTTTGTTGAATTTTTGCATTCTTAAGATAAAAAAAAAATCAAGTCCTTTAGAAACATAACAATCTTTGATTGTTTTTTCAGTCTTCACTCTAATTTTTTTTACAAATTTTGATTCACAACTATTAGGTTAAGGGAGGTTTGAATCAGTATTCAATATCACCGGAATTTCATCCCATTTTGCAGTTTCAAGATATCTCTATTTTTTACGAAAATTAACGGTATTTTCAATATTTGCTAAAATGTTGCATGTTGCGACATATTGGTTTACTGTGGAGCAGAGAGTAGTAATACGAGCATGAAGCGTTTTATTGCTGCTACTAAGCATGCGTTGCTGTGAATGGAACTTAACCTTACATTTTCCGTAAATTATATTCCACCTTTTTAAGATTTATTACTTATATTAGACCATAATTGTTAGCAATAACTTTACGGAACATAAAAATCTACTGATGATTCGTCTCTTTGGTTATATTATTGTCATAATGAAAAAGAAATGCTGACAAAATGCAAAACTTGTTCAAAAATTTTAGGAGGTAGTTCGTGAGCTGCTCCCTTATTTAAGATCAAGACACAACATTAATTTATTAAATAGAAAAGTATTACAAACAAATTCAGCAAGTATCAGTTCTAATTCTAAAACATCTAATATGCATGGCCATAATATTTTCCAGGAAAATTTATCGCCAATTCTCGATATGTCGTTTTTTTGTATCAAACTTAAAATACATAAAAATAATATGCATATTATGTTTTTTATTTCACAATCCCTCTCATGTTATAAATCATTAATTTCTTTGATTAATTCCATATTTTATTAAACAATATTCGACAATTTGTTATTTTTTTTTTAAATATCAGTTTTAAATTCCGGTATAAGGTTTCAAAAAATATTGAAAACTGGCATTGCCCTTTTGGCCCGGTATTGCAATCACTAACAGTTCTCTTTTCAAAATTCTTCGAAAACATTGTTAGCCAAATCAATACTAAAATTATTAGTATAATAAGGATAATTCAGATTTGATATTTTATTCAAAGGATGTTTTCCTTTGCCATTATATAGTCATCTAAACTATATTTACTCAGAAAATTATAACGTTGCGTTCGTTGGTATACCTGTACGTATAGAATGATGATTATATTTGTGAGTGTGTATTATGTATTTCATGGTGGAAACCCAAGATCTGTGTGTTCGTAATATAAAAGGTTCACGCACATATACCAGAAAATACTTTTATGTACTCGTATTGTGGGAGTATACGAAAGCACAGTTTATGTATCGCATAGATATAGCTTGTAGATGCAATTGCACGCTATCTTTTCCTCCCTTAACGCAGAGCTAATGATATGGCGTAATAATAATAATGCAGCAGCGCAAACAAGCAATCATCAAACAGTCACATAAACAATCCGCTTGCAGCGCGCAGGATAATAAAAGCGAGAGAACAAACACTACTCACGCCGGACGGAATAAATGGGGGTTGCTTAGGTTACACTCACCTCAAATTATCCTCCATACTTTTCTTTTGCTCTTCTTTTCTTGTGTCTTACCATGTGATCGATTTACTAAAGTTTTCACTGCAATTTGTAACGTTTTATTTTCGCAGAAGTTTACAATTTAAACTTTTCCGAATTTAATTAAATTTTAACTCTGTTTTTTTCTATTACAGCAATTGTAAATCATTCGTGTATTTTGTTGTTGTGTAATATATAAATAATTACTTAATTCAAGACATAGCATGTTCTTGTTTTAGATAAGCATTTGCAAGTTGTGTTTTTGCAATTAAAAGAAGTACTAATTTACAAGACTCGCAGCAGTGCTGAAAAAAGTGCGCACAGTGTATACCCTGTATAAATAATAAGCCTTGGCGAAGGCGCATAGAAAACATGGAGGATAAGCGAGATTCGTGTTTTATTTATTTATGCGCGGAGCAGATAATCGTCCTGCTACATCTATATATTATGTTAATACAGCAATGTTTCATGTATCTTTCTCTCTATGTATACATATTTATATGCCGTGCGTTATAAATTATACAACTTTGACATTTGTATCGTATTGTTAATGATATCAACACACAGCATGATGTTATATAAGATTCAATAATAATCGTGCGCATTTATTTCGTCCGTCTATATAAACTCGACTTTAATATATGTATGTTCACCTATATACTTATACCTATAAAATGTACCTCTATCTACATACATATGTGATACATCCACACATAAAATATAAGTATAACAAAAACAAAAAACAAATAAGCTGTGTAGCTTTATATAATATCAATTTTTGTATGTGTGTGCTGGTGCTCCAATTACAATGCGCGTTTCGTGTGTTATTAGACGATCGGCCGCACTGGCCAATAAACTATAAAGTGAACAAACGAAGGAACGGACGAACGAGCGGAAGAAAAAAAAGACCAGAAGTTGTGTGTAAAACTCGTAAAACTTTATTAGTGGCGCGTATATAGTATGTACGTACGATTGTTATAGTTGGGGCTTATCTGCAAAGCAATTACACCACTTGAAAGTATATTATTCGTTTCAGAAAAAGCTGCACGCTTATTGCTTTTCCGAACTTTGCCTCTCTTGATGGCGCATGAAAAACACAAAATACTTATTATACAAATTACTTGACCGCCATTATTGCCATTAGTTTACTAACCAGCATGATGATTACCGTAAACCCTTTGTTGGAATTTTTACTATTATTTCGTTTTAATAATGACGAAAAGAAAAAACATTTAAAAATAGTTCGATTTTTTTATTGTATCGTAAAGTTTATTGTTATTATTTTTAAAAGTAGATATTACAATACGTTGAAAGAATAATTTTTAATTATTATAAATATAATTTATAAGTTAAGAGCCTTGATAAGACAATTTAAATGACTATTAAAATTCAAATAAATAAAGGTCGGGCCCTGATAATTGAAGCCGTCAATTTTTTTTTTCATTACTTTTTTATTTTTTCCATTATTTTTTAAGTTATTATTATGAAAATAAACTTTGGCCGAAAATTTGTCAAATAAGCGTCAAAGAAAGGACTGTTCTTATAATTAAAAAAAGTTATAGTAATTAAAAGCTAAAATAATAAAAAGTTTGTTTTTCATTAAATCAAAAGAAAAAAATTTAAGGCATTTAAAAAATTTTCTGTTCTTATATTTGATCTTATTTATTGAACACCCTGTTTTGTAAATATTTAATTAACTTGAAAAAGACATGTCAAGTTTCTTGAATTTAAGAAAATTACCTTTTTATGAAAATAATTTTCATCAAATGTCATGATTTATTTTATAATCGAAATTTTTGTAATGTTTATATCGTTGGAAACAAAATTAAATCTAAAATTAGAACAAAAAAATCGACAACTTTCGGAAATGGGAAGTGAACTGAAGTGAAGACTATTTTAATGCACTTAAAATTTGTCAAAATCTTTAAATTCCGAATAATCAGTCTTTTCTTTTACTATTTTCGCAAAACAGTGCTCTATAACCTTTAAAACAATTGCCTCTTTGCTAGGAATGAAAATAGAAATTCATTCCGTTTTTAAAGATGGAATATGTTTCCTTTGTTTCAGAGTTATCCCAAAAAAACTGAAAATTAACGATTCTTTCGAAATTTAAATATCTCTTGGGATCAATCATTACTTTTTTCCTGTGTTAAATAGTTTTCTTGAAATTAATTACGAAAGAAGTCGACATTAACCGAATCTCTATCTGCATTACTAACAAATTTAGTCATGTAATACTCAAAATGGGACTCTCTGTACATGTAAAAAAAAAAACAATAAAATTCATAACGATCATTAATAATTTTCAAGTATATTTGCTCATTAATGAGTCGAAGATCGAAGTGTATGTACTTTCAACGCCTGTATACTTACATGACATGTCCAAACAGTTCACTGGAAACATTAAGTAAATATAAAGAAACATTTAAGCGCAAGTGTATTTATTATGGTAATCATAGAGGCAGTGTGCGTAGTTGTAATTACGAAAACACCTATGGTCTCGTTAATCAATCATGTGCCATTATTTCTAAGCCATGTACGAAGCTCTTTACGAAGTACGTTCGTTGCTTATCCATCAACGCGATCCTGCTAAGAATTACTTGACGACTCCAAGAACACCACACGTCCACACGCATAATATCCTCAACTCTTCAGCTTTTCAAAATATATATATATATGTATATAGTAGAGTGAGTGCTATTTATATTGTGCAGAATGTAACTGCATCTGATACTGGCTGCATAAAAGCACAAGAAGCGATTTGTAGCCAATTAGGTGCATACAAACGAATATCCACTTATATTGTGCATTTTTTATGTTTCGAGCAGAAAAAGTGGCATTTAAAAGGGCATATTCGGTAAATACGAACGGCAGCAAGAAGCTAAAATGAGTTTATAATTACTGGTTATTAGTATAACAACAACAAGAGAGCCATTTTGAGTGGTCTGCTTTTTTGTTTCTGGCAAGGCATCGAGCTATTGAAACCATTTGTAAACGTTAAATGAGTATTAAATATTTCATATGCCTTCGAGCCAAATGTACTAAGATCACGCACGATTTGCATTAATTCTTATTTTCTGAATTGCATTATGGTTTGATTTTATTGTCATTGCCTTTGCTTGGAATTTTGTTTTTTGTTTTTGCTGGATTTCATTCAAGATTTTTTTTTTGTGGAATATTTTATTTATTATTTTTTAAATTGACATAAGTAATATTCCAGGAATTTTAGATATTTTATAATGAGCAATATTATTTAATATGTAAATTTTTATGAAATTTATATTGAAAATAAACATAAAATACATTCCAGGATTTTTAAATTTATTTGTATCAATTAGCAGTCTACAAATAGTTAAAAGTTTTTAAATGAAAAATCATAATTGGTATTGACTGTTATGGTTACTTTTTCTTTTTATTTAAAAATTTTATTTTAATTTTTTTATTTATTTAAATTTCTTTAACTTTTTTTTAGATTTATTTTAATTTCTTAACTTAAATTGATAATTCATTTATCTTTTATTTATGTTTTATATAATTATTAATTATGTTTATTAATTAGAATTAATAAATGTATTTATTTTTGTTACAAGAATGAAATAGTTTTTTATTATTAATTAATATGACTAATTAATTCAAATAAAAAAAACTATGTTATAAGGCTTAAAAATAAATGTAATGAATTAGCTAATTAGTTGTCTAATAAAAAAAGCAATTAATTATGATATTAAATTTAATTAATGAGTATAGCTTTCGTTACCAATAGATAACATTTTGTTCTCAACTAATAAAACTTAATTAATGGAAATGTTTCGCTAATTAAATGTTATATATTGTAAGCACTGATGTAGTATACATTCAAAATTCTCAAAATTCAATTTTTTAATTGCAAGTTATTTGATAATTTTATTAGGCCCCACCTTTTTCTTATCACTAAATCATTAGTCATTCATCTCGAAAATTGAACAAACAATAAATTGTCCGAAATCAAAAAAATTAAACAAAACAATTTCTTCTCATAATATAACATCTCAGAAGCTTATAAACAAATTAGTTAAAAGTGGTGGTTTGAAGAGCGAGCGCAGACGAAGAATAGGATAATGGTTTGTGGTCTGCATTTTGTTGCATGGTGTGGCGTGGTGTGGCATGGTAGAAATAAATGATGGCAACATCAACCCCCTATGGGCACACGGAGCGCATTTATTATATATTATGATTATTACGTGGTCGTCCGTTTCGTTCTGTATGTGCCCGCTGTATCTCATCATTTCTTTCGTCCTCTCTCGCGCAAGAGAGCTGTACCGAACTCTTAATACATGCATTATGCCGTTTCGTTTCTCTGTAGAAGATGAAGAAGACGAAGAAGAAAGAGTCACGGACGAACGGCCGGATAATTAATAGCGTTAATGCGATTACCGTGTGCCTCTCGAGCGACCAAAGCGTCTAACATCATGTTGCTCGCTTCTCCTCCATTATTGTTAATTCATATTTTCAGGAGAGCGAGCGCTCTTGCAGACGACGACACATTGTGCAAGAGATTGCGCTCGCCTTGAGCACCGAAATTAGTTTTAACTCAAGTGTTAATTTCGAATTTTCACATTGCTTGCAGTTAGGTTAGCTCATTACATTTTGCTCAAACAAAAAATAAAATAAAAAATAGAAAAAAGAAGCGACGAAGAAATTTTGTTAAAAAGTAGCAGACATTTTATGAATTTAAAGTGTAATTAAACAGCGATTTCACCTGCACTTGCAAATTTTTACTCGCTTGACGTTTATGAGTTTTCTGCAAGAAACTCGCAATTAATTTTGTTTCGATGCGTAAATGCACTTAAAATTCGAACGAGCCTTTTATTTTTATGAAATGCGCTCGATCAAGGATTTTCGATTTGCTTAATTAGCTCTACAAGTCAATGTTTCGTTTCGGACGCCGACACGAAACTCATATTTTCATCCTTAAGTACTTTTTTCACCTCAAACGACCTAAAAAAGAGTATCGCTTATTAAGCTTCACGAAATTGTTAATATAATTTCCAATTAAAATTTTAATAAACTTCAATAAGTTAAAAATTTCTCACTGCAACGAAAAGCAAATAAAATTGTATAATTATATAGAGGACACTTACAAAATTACAACTTGAGCCACTTTAAAGAAAATAAAAAAAAAAGTATCTGATGGCACAATTCATTAACTGCCGAGAAATTTTTCAACGAAAACATTTTTTGGAAGGAAAAACGTATTAAGCAACCACCGAATATTATTGGTCTCAGCTTGCCTCCACACAAAACCCATTAATGGGCCCTTCTGCTCGCAGAGCAGCTGTTACATTTCCATGACGGCGGTACAAACGTATCGAGCTCTTTGCTTCGGAAAAGATGAACCAATGGCACCAACACACGCTTCACGTATTACTTAACAACACACGCCATACTTGCGGTTCCCCTAAAAAAAATCACAAACGCTCTCGCGAAATTTGCCGTAATTTCAAACAATGACCCTACTGGCATATGTTGTTCGAGTGCAATTTTAACGAATATTAATTTTCGCGGTCTCAACAGGTGCTTAAATGCGTTCAATTACAATGATTATCAGCAATAATTGATAAAATGCTTATACAGGATGTCCATTTTTTCAAACCGCAACTTCTATGCATTTCTGAAATTTGCAAAAATTGGCAGAATTTCTTATATTTTATAAAAATTTTATTACTGGTTTCCGAATTATTTCCAAAAAAAATATATATATAGCGATTTATTGATAATTGAATTCTCTTAAAATAAATTTTTGATATATGGAAATGGACATGGACATTTTAAAATATGTTCTAATTAATTTATTACATTCCACGTTGCTTACTTGATTTTTGAGAGAAGAAATAAACTTCTTTTATGAAAACTATAATTGCCTATGGGGTTGTTAGATAGGTTTTTTTCCTGAATTCAATGATACCACTATTTGTATTTTTATCTCTGGAAATTACGGTTGAACTTAAAAACTGTTTGAATTGAGTAATTAGTGTATAGCTGTGCTATTTCTAATGGGACTTCACTTTTGAAAATGCCACAAAAACTTTTCTAAGGAAATGCATAAAAGACAAAATAGATTTTATAATTATTTCATTTAACAATAACTGTATTTTTATTATTATTTTCATTTTTTTTTTACAGTTGTCATCAAAAGTTAACATACAAATATATTTGAGTTTGCAGTGCAAAGCGTGTTAAGTCCAAATTTGTGAAGAAAAAAAAATGTTTTGTTCTAAGTTAAAGTATTTCTTCCTTTTCATATGGTAATAGATGGCCAACCCCTTTCTTCATTCTTCGTAAAGTAATTCTAAGTTATCAAAATATGCTCATTTATTTTTAAACTTTGAATTACGAATTCACAAGATTAGTAATTATTGACTTAACACTCTTTAATACTAATACCAAAGATGTATATTAAAAAAATCTTCTTTTTTTTTCAAAAATAAAGGTAGTTCTTTATTACTTGGTGAATTAATTGGATTAAATTAAAAAATATCTATTGGAAACCATGAATATAATTTTTCCTTGATTAAATAATTATCAAGAAATCAAAGAAAACTACGATTTTCAGTTTATTTGAGATAATTTGAGAACGTTGAGGGAAATCATATAAAAATATGTTAAGTAAAATAGGAAAAACGTAAATTCTGCCAATTTTTGTCAATTTTGATCTTAAAAAAATGATCGGAAGCTACTCATAAAATGATTGAAAAAATGTCCACCCTCTATAAATTTAAAACATTTTTTATTGACTTTTCAAGAGAAAAATAAAATAGTTTTGGTTTGTCTGATTGAAAGTGGCAATATACGGCTATGTAAGGTCAATTACGTATTATTATTGTTGCATAATGCAAAATCACTTAAACTCGCCTCGTTTGGGCTATTAAGCATAAATTTATTATGATCACTCGACGAGTCATTTGTTTTCCACATATACAATAACGAATTTATTACTTCTTTGATGTCCACCTCATAGGCACTATTTGTTTTTATCATTGGCGTTATTATTATTACAAACGAATATTTTATGTGTGTATCTACTTTATTTATACCGATATATATGGATGTACTTATTGGAATTATCTTAATGGCTGGAAATCAATAGACATTGTGTTCATAAGCCGTTTTTCTTCTATGGTATACATTTTCGTAATAATATCGTAATGAATTGCATATGCATATATAATATATTGCTGAATCATCCATTAGTTTTGTCTCTTTATTATTATTTGCACTTAAAACTTTCAATTCAATTAATATTGTTAATATCCATTAGCTTTCTGCAATAGCAATAATTTATAATTTATTTGTATATTGCAAATGTTTCCTGTTTATGTCATTTCCTCTTTCTTATTCTTGGGGCATATTTAATTTTTCTATAATTTAATAATAAATTTTGAGAATTTGCCTTTAAGAATTAAAGGTTTCAGTTTGTAATAATATAATATAATTTATGTTAAAATAACGGTCAAAGAATAAATAATGTTATTGAAAATTATAACAAATAATAAATCTTTAAAATCAATTACTGCTCGACATTCTAATTATTTGCAAATTTATTGTCTTTCAGGTGCCGAGAAAAACTTCAACGAATAGAGCGATAACTTTTATTACATTATACTTGCATTTACTGCTTTTCAATCTTATTAATTTCACGTTTCTTTAAAAGTCATTTATTAATGAAGATAAATACACTTTGGGTTTCAATCATTCTATCTTGAAAATCCATGCTATGGCTAATATTTAAGTGTCAAATATTAACAGTTCATCAAAACTATTTAAAAAAGAAAAAAACATAAAATCAAATTTACACCCATTAAGAAAAAAACATGATTTTTTGGTCTCTTCTCACAACTACACCACAATTTTCATTTTTTGTATCTCCTATGTTTTTATTTTTTCTTAGTAGTAGTAGTAGTACTTGTATTTTTCTGTGCTTTGAGCACAGGGAGGCTATCGACCCGAAGGTCCTTCTGCCATGGTGATGGGGATGCCTACCCAAACACCACTACCCATATC
>JASKGO010003494.1:0-10067 GCA_030556065.1 Holobus sp. GC000080 | reverse complement strand
CCATTTTTTGGTTGAACTATGCTGTTCCCTATAAAAACTCCTTCACAAATTTCCTGAGCTGTAATTAAGACTTCTTCGTTTATTTTGGTTGGAATGCATTTCACTATTTCATGTCTCGGTGGTACCTGTATTATGTTATATGAATTTGACTGCAAGGGTAATGTCGTTTCTTGGCCACTGTTTAATAAAGAAAGGGCACTGTATTCATAATTTATGACACCTTTAAAAAGTTTCAAAAAATTTTCTCCAAAAAACGCAGAATGATTACAACTAAAACTATTGTCAAATATGTAAAATTTTTGAGAAAATGTATTTTTATTATGTTGAAAGTTAAGTATTATAGATCCAATTGAAAAAATAAATCCACCTACTCCATTTATTTTTATAATATCTGGTTTAATATCAACGTTATACGGAAGTACATCGCTCTTTATTGCACAAATAGATGCCCCTGTATCTATTAAAAAGTCTACATTTTTGTTAAAGATATTGAAATTTACGAAGCTCAGCGAATTTAGAGCATTATTGTAACTATTAATTGTTTCTACTTTGTGGGTCCCGAAAAAACGTTGACTCTTCGCTTTCTGTTTCTACAACATTTATGCGGTAATTTCGACCTGGCCGCCTGTAATTTTGATTATTATTTTTATGTTGTTGAAAATTACTGTTTCGGTTTTTGTAATTAAAATTTGAACGGCCTCTTAGATTTCCTCTCTGATTTCCTCTATAGTTTCCATTATTTGTAAATTTAGGACGAAAATTTGCATTACGTTGAAAATTATTTCTATTGTTATAATTGTTACTCGACCTAGAAAATGGCCTACCTCGGTTTGCTGATTGAACAAAATTTAATTCGCTTCGTTTTGGATACGATAATTCTTCTTCTGCTGCTGCTTGTATGGCATCTCTTAATGAATTATAATTACTAGCTGCAATAATTGTAGCGTTTTTTTGATCTCTTAACCCATCGACAAAACGTCTTACAGCATTTTTTTCATTGATATGCAAGATGTCCTGTTTGTTCCTGTCACCATTAGCTTGAGCAATGGCCAAGTTAGTGAATAGCTCTTCTAATTCATTGCCAAATTCTTGTATTGTTTTATAATTTTGATTGGTATTCATTAATTGACTCTGCAATGCGGTGTCCGACTCCTCTTTTTTGTATGCAAATAAACTAATTTTGTCATTGATTTCTTCTATGATTACTTTGGATTTCTCTACATACGAATTAGCTTCTTCTAATTTTTTATCTATATATTTATACCTATNATTTTTAACTTTTACTGCAGTGGCAGGATCGCCATGTAATATGTTGGATTAACGAGAGCTACTTTTTGTGGAAGGTGTGTCTTTATTGCTGGTTACATTACAAATCATTATTAACAATTTATACTTGTCCTCAATAAGGTACAAGACTTTATAATTGCTTACTGTGATTCTTGCGCAACATCCTATTGTATTAATGAGGAAACATAATTTGGTTGCTAGATGCAACTGGTACCTATAGTACAGCCCGAATTAACATCGAATTTTTAAACCAACAATTTCCGGGAAGGTGGATTCGGAAATTTGGTCCCATTCTTGAACCCCTTCTTGAACCCCTGCGATTACATTCTTTGGGGCTATATTCACGATCGTCTATAGGCGCACTATAAGTCATATGCAACAAGACTTGAATTAAGAGAGATCATTCAACAACTGTGCCTTGAAATAAACCCAAGAATGCTGCAAAAGACACGAAAAAACTTAGAGGAACGCTTGGGACATTGTACTAGTGCAGAAAGAGGTATTTTTGAGCACCATATCTGAAGATGTCCCTTTGGGTGCTAGTGCTTCTGCTCTGACACTTCTTTTGCCCTTTACAGGAGTAGATTCAAGCGTTCAAGCAATGGGAAAAATTTGAAATGTTTGGGCGCCACTCTAAATTATGTTTTTGTTCTACTTCTTGTAAATCACTGCTGGTTGTAAATGTTTTTTCCTCATTAATAAAACTTTACTTATTATTACTTATTATTTACTTTGTATAAAGTGCCACTTCCGTCGTCGGCTGTCGAACGTAGTTCAACGCGCCTGGTTTCCGCAAATTCCGCAAAAGGGTACGAATTTGCCGCGCGACCGTTTGAAGTCGAAGGTAGACGAACTATGCGGTATTGTTGCGATTTCAATATTTTTCTATATACACGGTGTCCCAGCGAAAAGTTTCCACCTGGAATAACAAGAAAAATACTCATTTTAAGAAAAATCCCTGAGACTTGTCAATTTTTGTTGTTAGGGTGACATCTTTTGGAATCTTTCGTTATGGCGTAACAGTCACCCCCTGCCCCCCACGGCCACCGACTTAAAAATCTCAATGGCATAGGGGGTCGGGTGACCCCTCATTTTAAAGAGAATATTTTTTTCAATATTTTTGTGAAAACCGCATTTAAATCGATTCAATAGTTTTGATGTAATTAATTAATGAAATTGATACAAATTGCCCCTTTCCACTTGTTTGTAGATCACATTAATAACTTCGTAACCTTGGAAACATTAGTACTTTTTTTGTTGATTTCTCATTATTACTATTCTTTGTCTCTTCATTCCTTGGTGACTATGGAAACGTACAAACAAACAGTCAATTTAACTTGCTTTTTTTAAGTTTGCTGAGACACAATGGCACATTCGGTCCTACAACGAGTTGAAATCATAAATTTATACTGCCGTAATAATGATTCATCAAGAGCCACAGCACGGGCTTTTAACTTAGCTCACCCTGAGCGATATTTTCTTGCAACACATGGCTATGTGTCCTGGGTGTGC
Source organism: Holobus sp. GC000080 (assembly GCA_030556065.1). Classification (NCBI taxonomy): domain Eukaryota; kingdom Metazoa; phylum Arthropoda; class Insecta; order Coleoptera; family Staphylinidae; genus Holobus; species Holobus sp. GC000080. Next base: position 7,268 of record JASKGO010003494.1, on the reverse strand, counting down.
TTGGTCATATTTAGATGGACCCTAGACAGTCATTACGATCCGTTGCATCGCTTTCCGGAATTTCTAAAAGCTGTATTCACCGAATTTTAGAGAAGAACAAATTCCATCCATACAAAATGAATGTTCAAGAATTGAATGACCGGCGCTTGCAGTTTTCTGATGTGTTCATCAAAAACTAGTAATTGACTCCTCAATTAGTCTACAACACTTTCTTCAGCGACGAGTGCAATTTTACTTGAACGGATCGGTAAATAAGCACAACTGCTGATATTGGGCCACTGAAAATCCCTTCGAAATAAGAAAGACTCATACTCAACGCCCAGAGAAATTGAACGTTTGGGCTTTGATTCTGGGCAACACCTTGATAGGTCCTCCATTTATTGAGGACAATTTAAATGGTCCCATTTACCTCGACCTTCTTGAGAATTATGTCGATCCGCTAATCACCGAAGCGGTAGAAAGGGATGAAACCTTATTGAAGATCTAACTCATTTTTAACAGGATGGAGCACCTCCTCATTATGCTGCAGGTGTTTGAGAATACCTCAACGATTATTAGCCTGGACGGAGGATTGGGAGACGCGGTGCCATCGAGTGGCCCGCCCGTTCTCCAGATCTTACTCCCCTAGATTTTTTTATGGGGACATTTAAAATCCATGGTATATAAAACCCCTCCGGATACCGTCCAGGAACTTAGAAGGCGAATTGAACAAAAGTGCCGAGAAATCGACCCAGAAACACTCAACAATGTACAAATCTTTTGAGCAAAGGCTATACAATTGTATAGAGCAAAATGGTGGTCATTTCGAACACCTTATTTAACATCGAGTTTTTTAACTTCATGATATTCCAGTAATTGTTTGATTCATTGTTAGAGTAACATTTTTAGGTTCTACAAAAAAATTAAATGTACCTGAACATTCATTGGCTAGTTATTATTGTGATCTAAAAACAAGTGGAAAGGGGCAATTTGTATCAGTCTCATTAATTAATTACAACAAAACTATTGAACCGATTTAAATGCAGTTTTCACTAAAATATTGAAAAAATATTGTCCGTAAAATGAGGGGTCACTCGACCCCCCATGCCATTTAAGATTTTTAAGTCGTGGGCCGTAGGGGCGGGGGGTGACTGTTGCGCCACAACGAAATATTCCAAAAGATGTCCCCCTAACAACAAAAATTGACTTGTCTCAGGGATTTTTCTTAAAATGAGTAGTTTTCATGTTATAACTCCACCCGGCTCCCTCAACAGCTTCTTCCGTACCCACGCCGACCAGTTCATGAAGAAAAACTGAACCCAACCGCCGGCCAGTTCATGTCGCCAAACCGAATCCGTGTACTGCCCGACTACTTCTTCGTTGTCGCCGCCACTCGAACAAAGCCTCACCTCGAGCCACTGTCCCGAAAACGAAGAAGGAATTCGACCTGCTTACCCTCGGTATTCCCGTCCATCCCGGGGCGACTCTACTCCGTATGATCCATGAGCGATCACAGGTCAGTGGAAGCCATATGGGACCAATAAGGACCGACACGTGTCTCCTTTTGGACGAATACTTACTTACCGGTGATCCAATGAGGACCCCACCCCGCAGCACAATGGCGCGCAGACTTCGACTCCAGACCTCGTCATGGATCTGTCCCGATTCCTCTCTCTTCGACAGCGATTGCCGACTAAGGGTTATTTAACTCAGTTGCAGAACTCGATGAGACAATACAGAGAGCCACTCCGCAGGCAACATGGACAACGACCCAGTTTAATGTTCAAATCGCTTCGGCAAGCCGTCCACGACTTTGTACGGAACGATGATCCGCAAACAATTCTCCATCCTCCGTACTATGGCCCATTCCGTTTTGAAATGCAACGACAAGACTATGACAGATGACCGCAACGGCCGTCGTGACACATTGTCCGTAGACCGTTGCATAGCAGCATTCGTCTGCAGTGAGTAACCCCCAAAAGATCTTTGATGGTGACGCTGCAATCGAAGTCATAGACAATCCAACTTCGCAACCTATCGAATTCGAGCTGGTAGGAAAGTCAACTTTCCAAAGAGGTACAGATCATTCCTTTTTTAGCCCTGTGCCAGAACAAAATATAAATAAGGGGGTGATGTGGCGTCAGCGAGCCACTTCCGTCACAAGTTACCGAGCGTTGTGCAACGCGCCTGGTTTCGGCAGATTCCGCAAAGGTGTACGAATTTTCCACGCGACCGTGTGAAGTCCCAGCTTAACGAACTATGCGGTATTGCTGCGATTGTAATATTTTTCTATATACCGTGTGTGCCAAATGATACTATTCACAGGGATTTTACATATACTTTTTTTACACCTATTTCCCTATGAATAGTATCAAATGGGACCAAGCAAATTGCATGGGAATTTATTATTAGAAGTTTCGGCTATTTTCAAGTAATTACTTACTTAGGCAATTCCTTTAACCCTTTGATTTCCATGCGATTGACTTTGTGCCATTTGATACTATACATAGGGAAATACGTGTAAAAAGAAGGACATACAAAATACCTACATATGAATGGTCTCATTTGACACACACGGTATATGTAATACTGTTTCAATGAAGATAGTATACGAGTATTTTCGAACTCCATTTGCGTGTTATGGACCGGAGCACAACCAAACGATTGTCCCAATGCGGATGCAGCTGTGTAGCCACAAGCTTTGGGTATCATCCGTTTACATGCAGTTACGGAACCTCCTGGCCAACCGCCGATCTTTCATCCATCCGGCCAGCCCGCATTTGTTCACCGCACCGAACAGCCCGCATTTGCCGTTACACCAGCTCAGCCAAAATTTTTGACGTAGTTTTGGGGTACACATTGGGAAATTCGTGGCGTGATCGAGGGTGGACTGTATAATCGCGCAACCAACGGAACTGTGACTGGTTACTAAGGAAAATTATTCACCATATCCCGTTGAAAGGTTTTTTTGTCTTTGTTATTAATCATATTCCTAATCATGTCTCTACATCTTTGTCATTGTCAACAGAGTTGACTTACGATTTCGGTGTAACACGCATGCTATACTCCGTGTCCACTCTAGTGCAAAATTAAAACAAAACTTCAAGAAATTTATTGTAAGACTATTTATTACAAGACTATTGCAATTTTGAATTATAATTTTTTTAAATGAAGAAAAAATACTTTGTAAATAATTTATTTAATATAAATGAAATTATTACTAAAAATCATTAAAAATTTGAAGAAAATTTTCAAAAATTTATGAAAGTAATATAAATGGACTCTATTTAACTAAATTTTGAATCTCATTAAAAAAACAACTATAAAATGATATTAATTTATTACATTTTAAATTAATAAATGTACATAGATAATCTTTATTATAATAAAAATAATGATGAATGTTTCATCATTCAAGAACAAAAGTACTTTGAACAAATATAAATAAAATTGTTATTAATTTATTACAGTTTAACTTATTTTTTTTATTTTTTTATAAAGCTATAATCAGAAAAATATTTCTAAAAGACTGTTTAAAAAAATTAAACTTATTTTTTTAATTCTTCTTTTATATAATTTGCTTGTAATAGCATTACTTTAAATTTCTTTTGTTTTAATTGTGTACGAGAGCGGGATCATTAAATGTAGAGAGTAAATATTTAGTTTAATATTTCAGCATTTGAAGTAATTTAATTTTTAGTTAATTTATTAATAACTGTTTAAATGTCAGCAATATCAGCATGGTTATACATGCCGAAATAAAGTCGGCTATCCGATATCAAAATAAATGGGCGACTCTCGAACGCATTCAGAAAAACGTCGCTGGCCGAAATGAGTCGGTTTAAACGGGCCAATGAGAACGCTTAAATATTCAAATTAATAGTGCATCCGATATTATTTCCAGATACGACAAGTTGAGAGCGTTAAGAATCGGGCTCTTGGACGTTAAAGTCGCGGAAGCATTTATTGGTCCGGCAGAAAGAAAAAAAAGTAATAATTGTTCCCAATAATAGTTTATAAATACAATCTAAATAATTTTACAAAATTTGCATTGCATGCTTGTTCAGCGAGATAAAAAAATAGTTTTTTAAATGGAACCATAGTTGGATATGATCATAATTAATAGCTATAATAATGCTACTTAAACTTTATGCGTTTTATCCAGAATGAATTTATATGTCAATGCTCTATCAACAGTAGTAGCATCTTTATATTCTAATGGTGAAGCTTCCACTTACTTTGTCAAATCAATCTGAAATGTTAGTATACCGGGTGACAACGATTTTAAGGCCACCCCGTTTTTAACATATCAACCGATTTTTCCAAAAATTGTTACACTTACAGAAGATGTTGTATCATTGTATTTAATAAAGACCACTGTGCCAAATTACTCCCGTATTCAATCAGAGCTGTCAATTTTAATACACTGGCAGCATTGGCAGCACCTAAGATACCTAACGAATTTGATTACGGCGAATCTGTAATAAAGAAAATTCAAAGAGCTCCAGCTTTAAGAAAACATGACACGTAGCAAGTGTCTGTATACGCCCATGAATTGAAAAAAAATCATGTTTGGAAAAGAACATCTAACAATTATATTTCTGAGAACCAGTATAATGTAAATAATGTTGCTAATGTCTAAAGAGAATTTGAAGGAAAAGCCAATGACTTTGAAGTTGATTCCGGATCCACCTATTTATTCAAGCCAAGAGACATATTCAAAAAGCTCAAATATAAACGAGCGATCCTCCCACCAAAATCATGATTCCGGTCGTTAACGCAAATTATTTTCAATCCTAAGGGGAAGATCAAAATCTCCTTGGAATACAACTGGTTTATCGCAAAGGACGAAATATACATCGTTTCTGAAAACTATCCACTCGGATTAGGTCGTACGTGGATAAAACTTTTAAAAATCAACCTGGCAGGCGGAGACAACTACAACTCAATGGATAAAATATATTCAAAGAACTTAAACGAAACAGAAAGTATCTTTCAACTTTAAACAGATGTATTTGAACCAAAAGTCGGTTGTATTTCGCCGTATCAAATCAAACTGAAATTATGTGAAAATGCAACTCCGATCTATATAAGAGAACGTGAAATTCTCCAAGCTCTTCGCGAAAAAGTTGACAAAGGGCTGAAATCATTCAAAACATCTCGTATCATATGAAAAGTAGAAAACAGTGACTGGGATACTCACTGACCAAGGTCAAGGTTGATCCCAGATCACTAGTTTGGTTAGTCCAACAGTGCAACATTCACGCGACGACTAAACGAGTTACTGAAATTATTGGATAAAAAGGACAGCCACTCAGATGATGTTTTTGCTGCTAGAGATGTACTACAAGAACGCATGGACGATCTAATGGCGGCTGATAGGAGGATTTTTTGGAATTCACGTTGAAGGGGATGCCGACGAAGAAACATTATTGGCGGAGATGGACGCATGCGACGAATACATAGTCAAACTCATCAACTTCATCAAAAATATAAAAGGTTTCTTGGACTCTTTAACGAAGATGTAGTCTTCATTCCATCAATAGCAGTAAGATTTGAACACAATGCAGTGTGTAGAGGAAATTCGATTGGCTCTCAACGACGCAAATTCAAAATGCCGCGCATTGAGATTAAACAGTTTTCCGGCGAGATTCGCGACGATATTTGTTTTTGGTGTCAATTCGAAAAAAATGACACCGAGCAAGACGATTAGTTGAAAGTTTTCCAGAAACGGAATGTCTATGAATCTATGAAAATCATAGATGCGTTTAAAGCCCGTTTCGACCATGAAGACTTACAGATCAAGGTTAAGAAACTTGTTATAACGACTAATATGTAAGATTGAGACTTACATGAGGGCTTTAGAGACCATGGGGGTAAAACCAGATAAGCATACGGCAATTCTGTATCCAATGGTCGAGTCGTGTTTGCCCGAAGAATTGCCGAGATGTTGCCCGAGGACACGCGATATAAACATAAACGATATTGAAAAGGAAGTAACATAGAAATCAAATTTATTACTTGCCTAGTACTGCACCATTATTTTCTGAAACAAAGATAGAGTGTATATTTTGTCAAAGTGAACATCCTGCGGGAAAATGCAATCGTGCATTGAAGATGTCTAATGAAAAGAAACATGATGCAGTAACTAAAGCAGGTTCATGTTTTCGATGCTTGTAAAAGGAACATCGAGCCAGATTTTTGAAAGCTAAACTACACTGCAAGAAATGAGGTAAAGGCCATGTAACGATTAAGTGCAACCCAACTAAATTATATTGAGTTTCTTCAGAGTGTCAGGGGCAATATAAGGAACGGACTTTTATTCGATTATGGATCGCAGCGTTCACTTATTTTGAAGTCAGTAGCAGATCGAATGAAGTTGAAGCCTGTACGAATTGAAACATCGGCACATTCATTGCCTGGAGGTTCAGTTTCAAAAAAGTAAAAACAGTTGTTTCGAAGTCGTTTTGTTAAATGGGGTAATTCAGCACAATGGAGTGCCCCAAATTAGTAACCAAATTTCTTCGGTTTTTAAAGGACGGACCTTGGTCCGAATAGCTTCAAGCATTTGGCATTAAATTATTCGATACGTTATAAGATGATCTAATTAAAGTTTTAACCGGAGCTGATGCTCTTGGTAGATTTTTGACATCGGAGCGGAAAATTTTGAAATGTGGTTTGGTAGTCTAACGAAACGGTCTTTATTGCGAGCGAAGCTGTTAAAATAATTTCCCCATCCATCCTAAAAGTGGTTACAGTTCTAAAAATCTAGCAGGCAGCAAGGCGAAAAAACACCTACCTATAAGTGGCAATCGGGAACGAGTTTTGCAATTTAACTATGGCTTCACAGAGTGCTATCGAAACGGGCTCACTTGCCGGACGTTCAAAGCAAAAAGGATTAAGGACTAAACCGTTGTTACAGTATTAAAGTTAAAGCTTTTTAATGTGGGACCGCACATTAGAAAAGTTGCCCCATTTTTTATGCCTCATATTCTATGTTTGTCAAAATGTTGCCTTACTGTTGACCGATAGTGTACATCTGTTTTTATCGCTGATAAACATCGACCTCGCAATTGTCTTGACATCGACAAAATAATTTCCGTTGAAAATCCGGATGAGAATACTGAACCACGACTGTTCGTAATGGTATCGAAATGCATGATGCATGGGCCGTGCGGAGAATTGAATAAGAATGCCGCCTGCACGAATGAACCCACAAAGAAATGTTCGAAAGGTTTTCCAATGCAATTTTCTGATGAGACCGAATTTGGTTTCGACTATCGCATCAA
>JASKGO010003493.1:0-14775 GCA_030556065.1 Holobus sp. GC000080 | reverse complement strand
TACTCATTATTTTTTAATTAATAGCATTTTAATACCAATTTAATAAATTTCAAAAGTGTTTCATTAAAATTAAATGAATTTTTCAAATTTAACGAATAAAAAATAATAAAATAAATTGAAAGATAATATTAATCATCAATAAAGTATAAAAATAATATTGGTAATATTTACATTAATTAAGTTAATTAACAACTTTAAATTTTATTCAAAAATCTGCCAAGATGAAAATTAATTTTAATTTAATTTTCTCTTTTTAAGAGAACTTAAAATTATTTATTTAATAATGCAAGAAAACTAAAAATGAATACAAAAATAAAACATAAAAATGCAAATATCTTCTATAAAATAAATTGTAATTAACCAAATGGTAATTATAATTAAATCGATTTCATCATTGACGACCGTTATTTCCAAATCTTATCAATACTTTAAAAATTAGTTATTTTTTTAAAGAAATTGATCACTTTGAATATTTGTAAATAATTTACTTTTTTAAATTTAAATTTGAAAAAAAATATTTTTAGCCATTTAGGATGTTACACTTACAAATAATTATTAATTGATTTAAAGTTGCAATTCCTTAAAATTTCGAAATTTTAAGGAAACTAATAAACTAAATTTAAATAGTTCAAAATAATAATAAAAATGAGACTTTTCAAATAAAAAAATACAATTGAAATTGAAGTTTAAAGTATTCCTAAAATAATTAAACGGGGAAAGCTTTTTACTAGACAAAAAAGAGAAATAAAAAGTGATCTTCATCAAAAAAATATAAAAAGTGTTTTAATTGCCAAAAAATAAAAATAAAAGAGATCTTCATCAAAGTAAATTATAATTATCAAAATGGTAATTTTGATATCACGGTATAAAAATTAATAAAATAAGTTATTTTCTGCAATATTAAATATTTAAAAAAAAATCGTTTTTTTGTTTTATTTTATTAGAGCAATACGTAAAAAAGTAATCTTGTTGAATATAGCGATATATTTTATAAATAAAAAGATCATCATCAAATTATGTATCCACCTACGAATCTAAATTCACGATCGTTGCGCCCCATTATGGATAAGGATGGGACGGATGGGATGGATAGATGGACCGAATATGAATCTTTCATATTATGTACTCTATCTTCTACACTACTATATACTACTCGTATAGTATAGATAGTACTATACTACGAGTACTATACATTGATACTATCAAATTATAGAGCAATTTAATTTTATATTTTACCTCTACTATACATAGAGCACCATCTAAAGATTTCCATGCTTCAACTGAAGATATAACTTTTTATTCCTTTAACATTTTTACTCCTTTACTCCTTTACCATTTACTATAAAGAAAGGTACAAGGAACACTAAAAATAAACTGTGGACTAATTTTCACTTTAAAAAAATACATAAAATTTAAAAAAAACAATAAGAAAATTTAAAGATTATTTATTCAGATATTGTTATTTTTAATTTTTAGCAAATGCTAAGATAATTTTAACATTTTAGATATATTTTAAATTGAAATTTCATTTTAAACAAAAAATAATAATTAATCATTTAAGAAATTTAACGAAATATAAGAAAAACTAAAGATACTGTATAAATATAAAAGTAAAGTAAAGGACCAGAGGCTTATATGGTATGGCAATGGGCAACAGAAGGAAAAGGAAAGAGAAACATCGCATAACAGATTAAAATTGCAAGTTGCATCAGCATAGTGCACAATATGGGAAAATAACTAGAATTTCGTCGATGATTTATGTTATAAATTCGCAATTCGCACGTCATTATTATACTTTCGAAAATTTTCATTATTTATTGCTTTCCAATCTTTTTTTTTTTTTATATATAATTGCATCATTAAATATTTTTCCCTTTAAAATTTAAAAAGATATTTTTCAATTAAAACAAAAATACAAAATGAAGTTTTTAAAGTTAAAAATTTACTAAAGTACCTAAAGTAACATTACATCTTTTTGAAGTTATTTATTATTAAATTGTATTAATGGTTCTTCTCATTTAATTAAAAAAAGTATTTTCTTATAATCATTTTAAAAAAATCAAATAAAATTAAAGTTGAATAAGAAATTCTTAGAAATTTCAAAAGAAAACTTTATGGAAAAACAAAAATAACAATAAATCTTTGATAAGTTTTAAATTAAAGAGTTCTTAATTAGTTCTTCATTAAAAAAAATTACTTTTTTTTAACAAAAAATTAAACATTCAGTTTTTAAAGTTTAAAAAGAAATTCTTAAAAACTTCGAAACAAATTAAAGAATTTTTTTAATGGTTCTTCTCATTTGATAAAAAAAAAAACAATTAAATAATAATAATATTTATTGTTCGAAAACTCCGTACATTTAATTAAAATGTATTTTTATATTGAAAAAGAAAAATGCAGCTTTTAAAATTTAAAAAGAAATTCTTGAAAACTTCAAAACAAGACTCAATGGAAAATCAAAAGTAACAATACATCTTTCAGAAGGTATAAATTAAATAATTTTTTAATGGTTCTTCTCATTTGATTAAAAATAACATTTTTTTTTATAAAAAAGCAGTTTTTAAAAAGTTTAAAATGAACTTTCATTATGTATAAAAAAACCTATTGAAACTTTTGAGAAACAAAGTGTACAATACTTCTAACACGCAACACTTACGTGTAAATTATTATTACCGAACCAAAGTGCGTTCGTTATATTGTATAATTTTCGAAAAGTGCAAACAAATGTCTGATCCACCTGTTTTGCGTGTAATTACACACCTGGCATTCTTTTCTGTTTCTCACGGCAAAAATCAATGACGCTTTCCTTCCATATTGTATGTAGAGGTAAGGTACACTATGTATGTGTATAATGGACTCAACCTCTACTCTACCCATATAATGTACTCGAGTACATACATACATCCATACATACCAATCCATGCACAAGCGAACCCATAATTATCATAATGCGAACAACAATGAGAAAACGAGAAGAGAGCAATCGATGTGGACTTTAATTTAATTTCGAACGTAATTTATGGCACGTAGTATACATTTTATACAGACAGTCGGTCGGCAGAAATGTGCTTTATCGAAAAGCCATAGCTCTTCCATCGGACATTAATACTTGTTTCGCCAGTGTTAATGCTCTTTGCCTACAACCGAAACCTCTAATTAACGCGTTTCCTATTCAAAGCGAATCCTTTGCAAGCAATCAAGCGCAAGCAAACGCAAAGCAAGCGCACAGAAATTAATGGATAATTTCGCAACATTTGCTCTCTTAATGAGACACTAAACTTGCTCAGTGCACGATTAATTATACAAACACTTGCTATCCCTGTTCGCAGTCATAAACACGCTTTAATTACTTGTTAAACAACAAAATTGCAACTTTGAAAACTTTTAAACTTTCAAATTTCGCGCCACTTTAAACGCCAGTGGCGACCTCTGAAAGTTTCCCCAGTTTCCCAGTTTAAATTTTCGGCGGCCATGTTGTTTCAGTTTGTTCGTTACGATTGATTTTGCTGTTTGCAATTACTGCTTTTTTAACAACAATTATTGTTTTTTCATTGCAGTGCAGTGCGTGCAAGTGTGCATCCTGTTGAAGGAGCCAAAAGGATGTGCAGTGGAGAGACACCAGTGGAGGAATTTCCCGGCCGCAAAGCATAGCACAGCGAAGGCGTCTCGTGACGAGGGATCGCACATTACTGGGTAAGTAATAATTAAGCTCCCTTTTCTTGTGTTCTTGCCTTTTCTCGTACGAAAGATTGTTCGTGGGCGTTGGGTCCGTGGTGCGTGCGGAAGGCGGTTCCGTCGTGAGTTCCCATCCGACCTTCAACCTTTCGAACCGCGCCGGTGAGAACCCAGCATCTTTGGCTACGGCTAAAGCTAAAGTCATTCTTGTTGCTCGTTTTTTCCTCTTGTTCTTTACGTGGTCTTCATTCTTGGTATGATATAACAACAGATGGGTGGTTTTCTTGTCGAAAACTATCGCAACCTATATTTAAAAATGCGTTTTGTTACCAGTTTTGTTTGTTTCTTAAATCTGAAAGTTGTCCTAAAGCAATTTTTAGTCTTCCAATAATCAATGAATAAAACGCAGTAAATCAAAGCCTTAATTTTTTTAATTTCATTAAAAATTATGCAATTAATGCAAGTAAAGTAACAAGTAATTAATTTACTTCATAAAAAATAGCCTGAAATAATAAAAAATGAAAACTAAGTCAATTGACAAATGCAAAACACGATTATATTCGCAAAGAAACCAATATACAATCACCTAGCAGCTAAATTACAGTATTTACAACAGTAATCGATCGTAAAATCAATAACAGTTAAATAAATAAACAATTCATCGACTGATTAGTAAAAAAATAAATCATCTCTCTGTACAAATACTACACATAAATAAAGATCTCAATCTCTAATGACTAACTAAATAATTACAAAAGAGAATTCATAATTTATATTAACGAAGGAAACAGTTCGGAAACGCTTTGGTCAAACAGAGCATCGTCCACTTGATCGTAGGGACTCTCTTCGGAATCGCAATCTGAAGATGCCGATGAAAATCCCGAATCGTTATTTTGTACTGTGGTAAAAGGAGACAAGGAATTCTTGTCGGTGCAATTCTGACCGATTCCCAATTGTTCATTTAATTTCTCCTCGATCTGCTGAACGTCATCGTCGTCATCCACGATAATCGTTATGCAGTTCTCATCTTCGTCGTAGAATCCGCAGAGGACTTCTTCAGGTGCTTCCTGTTTGATTTCCACCGGTTCGATTTTAATTTGCGGAAGTGCAGGTGGATCGATTAGTGTTTTTTGTGATGGTTTCGGCTTGATTGGTTTGTAATTGTGTGCGCTTTTAGGCGATTTGGGCGCTTTGCGACTATAATCGTGATGCAAGAGCAAAAATTCAGCAAGTTCCTTTTGCTGATTCTTTTTTTGGGTTTGTTGTTGTTGTTTCTGTTGTTGTTGCTGTCTGTTTGAGCTTAGGCTGTTGTCTCCACTGGATTCCAGTTGTTTTGGTGACGGCCCCACCATTTCTGCAGGTTCAACTCTTGGCAGACTATCTCCCGGTTCCTGTTAAATACATAATTTGATTTTTTAGAAATAATTCTCATCGTTTTTTTAGACTAAATGTTTTTTTTTTATGGAAAAGAAGTGCAGCTTAAATTTAATAGGTCGTGTGTATAGTTTGAAGATTTCATTTTTAATTATTTTCAATTAGTTTTAGTTTTATTATAGTAAATAATTGCCGGATGCAAATGTTTTGACATATCTTTTTAAGACAAAACCTTGTCCAAATTCTTTTCATTATTTATTTTAATTTTTTTGCTTGGCAGATAAGTTTTGATAAATGATTTTAAGACAAAACATTGCCTAAACTCCTAACATTTTTTTTTAACAATAATTTTGTTGTTGCTTGGCCTATGTGTTTTGATAAATTACTTTAAGACAAAACATTGCCAAAACTCTTAACATTCCTTAAAACCAAACTTTTAACATTTTTTATTACTATTAAATTAGCAAAAAATGTTAAAAATCAATTAATTTTAACTGAAATTGTTCTTTAAACAAATAAAATTGAAATAAAAGTAGTGAAAAAGTGCGAATTTGTGCTGAAAACGGCACAAGACGAACAAACAAATCGCACCTCGACTCATTGACGCCGATTTGTAAGTCAAATTCGTGCCAGCTAGAGAATTCACAAAATTACATTGTTGTTTTATAATAATAAAATCTAAAAACATATTTCCAAAAGGAAAAAAACGTTTAAGAAATACTCACTTGGAGATTTGCTTTCTGAGCAGATGCCTCCAGGTCTGCGGCGATATCTGCCAACAGTTGTTGCTGAGGGTTGGACTCGATGGCCGCGATATCGATATACTTGTCGAGCTCTTCAAAGAGCTCTTGTAGAGTAGACATGCCATCAAAATCTTGACAAGCGCCGCCGCCGTTTGGGCCTTCAAAGCCACTGCTGAGTGAGTGGTAACTCCTTGCTGCAGAAGGATTGTGGATTCTGTAGATCCAGTTAAAGGTTCCACACACTCAACAGACTGGTTTTGATTGCTTTGGCACGACCAACAGGGCTGCCGTAATTTCTTGTGCAACTCTACATTTTCGGCCATCAGTTTCTCGTTCAGTTTCTTCAAATCTTCGCATTCCGCCAATACTTTTTCGTTTTTGCTCATCAGCTCTTCGAAACTGCGCTCCAGGTTTTCCATCTTGGCCTTTTTGCGGTCCCTACTCGTCTGAGCAGCCACTCTGTTCTTTAATTTCCTATTGCAAAGAAAGGTTTTCAATTAGTTTAAGAGTCTTTGGGGAGTGATGCAATATGTTTTGGGAGTTACTCACTTGCGTTGAAGCTTTTCCTCCCAAGAGAGGTGGTCCAGCCGCCTCTTTTTGGTCTTTATCGGTGGCAATTCCATGCTTTCGTCTTCGTACATGATGTAGTTTTCATGGGAATTTGAATTCTTCAAAATTTTTGATTGGAATGTCATCTTTATTTGTGTTTTTTTTTATGTTTGTGTTTTCTTTGGGATTTTGTTTGTTTAATTTCTTAACATTTTTGGTATACTCAGCGTTGTGTTGAATAGTCGACTTGAAACTGATGCAACCAATGCAAGAACAAGAATCAGTAAATGTTATTCTCGAATTTTCTGATGAAACTCTTCCAAGTCATGGTGAAACGTCGACTAATTTTAATCGAGGACAAAGAGTTCGTGGGGGCGAAGTTGATGTGGACTTTTCTGATTGGATACCACTTGCTTCCAGTAAGCGTGCGCAAACTAAAATGCTAATTACCATTAAATATTCTGCGTAATTATTATTAAACAAGATTTAAAGTCATATTTTAAACTAAATTTACTTTTTTTCCATACAAATAATCCCCCCAATTACTTTAATTTAAGCAAAAACAACCAAAAAATATTAAATATGCCATTATCAACAAATATTACCTAATTAGGTGCTAAGTACACAAGTAGATAATTATTAATTAGCTTAGAAAACTAAAAACTAACTAAAAAAAAAGTTTATTTACAAAAATAAAACGCCACAACAAACAAGAAACAAGTGTCAAAAAAATCGCGACAACTTCATAACCTCAATCAAATTGGTATAACTTTTCTTGCAGCTAAACATTCCGCAATTTTTTTATAAAAAAGTAACAAAAAGATAATGTTTTCACGTCGATTAATAAGCGCAAATAATGTGCATCAATTCATTAGGTACTGCGTAACGCAAAAGTACAGGTTTAGTAATCACAAATTTCCACATTTACTTGCAACAGTTGCTTCAGAACTACCACTGCTGATAAAACGAGTCCAAAGCCCTCGGCTTCCACGATAAAACCGCCGGAACCTCCGCAAAAGGTGCCCAACTTTAGTCATAAAGGTGACATTGGGAAAGCCAGTTGCTTATCTGGCACAACTATGTACAAAGACCATAGAATTTTCCATGCAATTGGGGCCACTGAAGAGCTCTTAAGTTACATAGGGTTTGTTCTTCTTTTCCCACTGTTAACTATGTAGTTGGCTGGATTCCTAAAGCAGTTTTTTGTAGTTTAACTAGAGAACATGCCATTGATGCAGAGCATGATTATATTCATAAGTTAATGAGAATCCAAACAGTTCTCATAGACATTAGCACTCGCATTTCTTGCACAGAGCAAAAACCGCTGAAAACCATTCCGCCAGTGCACACCAAAGAATTAGAAGAGTGGATTAATGAATACTCTGCTCATTTGCCACCAGTTGAGTTGTACATTATTCCTGTAAGTTGTTTACACTTGCATTTTTTTATGAGGTCAGTTTGTTAAACGATTGGTATTTAGGGGGGTGGAATTGCAAGTGCTTCTTTGCACGTAGCAAGATCACTTTGTCGTCGTACAGAACGCTCTGTTGTTCCTTTGGTGAGGGATGGCGGTTTGGATAAGGAAGTCTTGGTTTATTTGAATCGTCTGGCTGATTTTCTGCTGTGTTTGTCGCGAATTGCCGCTAAATTGGACAACAGAACTGAAAGCATCTACACGCCCAAAGCAAACGAACAATTTCAGGCTCAGTAAATTAAAAAAATTGAATATTAATATAAAACTTTTTATCGTTTTAATGTTGAATTTAACAACTAAGGAATTGTTTAAAATGTTTACATGTGTTTTACATTAATTATACAAACTTTATTAATTTTAAATTTATATTTAAGATCTTGAAAACACAAAAAAAAAACAATTTATAAATACTCGTCGCCCATGGTGACCTCTTTATACGAAACAATTTCCAATGTTGCGTCACCTTTGGCTTCTGTTTTCAAAGCTTCAACATCCCGGTAATGTCCTGGATCAATTAAAAATGCAATCGTTAATTGATCCTCATCCCTTGTTTCCTTTTCAGTGACAATTGTGGGGATTTTCAGCAATTTCTCCCTTAACTTTTTGGTTTCCCTGCCTTTAAACTTTATTTGCAATCTCATCTGCGCCCTTTCCAATGGTATACTTTCCTTCAACAGTTTAATTACTTGCAGAGCTTGCTGTTTAGCACTTTGATTGGGTTTTATTGAATAGTGAATGTCCTTCATTGCTTTTTCAATTGTCATCACTGGATAGGGTCTGTTTACATCAGGATTTACACATTTATCAGCAACAGTATTGGCGATATCTTTGAACATGGCATCCAATTGATGATTGCGCTCTTTGTCGGACACTTGCAATTCGCCTTTTGCTAAAATCTCTTTGCAAATCTCAGTTTGGTTGTCCTTACCAAAAGCTTTCAGTAAATCCTCCTTTTTGGCCACCTGTCCTTTTGAAACGTTGGAAAACACAGTGTGAGTCTGTAGTACTTCATCTATGTCCTTTTCTCTGTCGATGTGTGAATATTGATTGAAATGCAATGCAAAATGTGAATACTTACACTCCGTCTCTCCAAGAAATAACTTTGTTTCTATAGCAAGCAATCTCGAAGCGTTTCCCACATTTTTTAATGCGTACCACTGCCACATTAGTGAGACGTATCTGATTTGTAGGTGTAAATATCTTAGACATGTTTAAATAATTTGAAAAACTTTTAAAACTCCATAAAAATCATCAAAGCACCACAACATTGCACCACTACAATTTCTAGGTTAGGATGTACTTCAAAACACAGTGCAGGAAACTGCTTAACACAACTTTAGGGCATCGACACTAGGTGGCGCCTAGTGTCTGACCTCCTCGTGAAAATTTACAGCTGTTTGCCGTCAGTGATTGGTCGGCTGTCAGTGGTATTGAACATGGCTCGAGTCGTCTCGGTGCGCGTCTGACGTTCATGTTGGTGTCACTGCAATATACAAGAAAACAAGAAATTTATCCGAGTGCGGTTTCCTCGTAATTTATTCGCTAAGACTGCTGTGCCGTTAATGAAGCAACCTTGTTCGCGACACGCCGACTGTGGATTAAGAACAAGACAGACCGATGAGTGCTGCAAGTGATACGGTTAACTAACTATGCCCCTGGTGACGGTGCAAAGGAGTCCGAGCAACAATTCAACACAAAGCAAAGTGAGTCCCTTTTTTGTTATCTATTTTTGTTTTGTTTTGCCATTGATATTGTTACGTTGGCTCTTCGAAATCGGGTGGTATTGCTCTTGAGGAATCCCCCGCAATTGCAATGCTTGCAAATGGCTCAGATAATAACGATGTTGCTAAATCCACGCAAGTGTAAAATGCCTTATAAGGAATTGCTTTTGCTGCTTCATGCAATGCATTTTAAGGTTATGATTTTCGTACGTGTGTACATGTGAGTTGGTGTGGGTGTGCGGTTGTATGTGTGGGTGCGTTTTGTTTCTTGTGCTGTTTCTCTGGTCTCGTAATTCTTTTTCTCGAGCTGCTGGATGCTTTACAGACAAATCATGATTGTACTTAATTATGAATCATGAAATTTTTGTAATTAGTTTATTGCGCTCTCAAAAACAATAACAAAGTTTGATGTTTTTGTCTATCGGTTTTTCCTAATTTTTGCTTTTATTGTTTTCAAAATGATTTATGAATTCTTATCAATAAAGGGCTTGTTGAATATAAAATGCTTCAGATTATTTTTTTTTATTTTTGGACAGTTTATAATACATTAATCTATTTTTCTATTAATTTTTTCATATTAAATTTACTTTGGAGTTTTAAAAAAGCTAATTTTAAAGCCCAATTTGTCTTTGTTTTGTTTAATTAAACAAATTATAAGTTTGTAATAAGAGATCATTGATTCCTTTGAAATTTCTAAGTCTATCCCTCTAGATAATTAAATTACTTTACCTTTTTTAAAAGAAAATTTAAATTTAACTTTTCAATGATTTTTCAAAATGTATTTTTCTATTTTTCTTTAACTAATTAAAGGTTAGCTCAATTTAAAAAATCTTTAGCTTCATTGTCAAAATAATGGTGATAGTAAAATATAAGTTTCCGATTTAAACTAATTTGTTTTTTGATTGACTAATTAAATAGTCTGTTTTAAAGTTTAATTTGTACTTTGTTTTAGATGACTTAAAATAGTTAAAGTTAAAGTCCAATTTGTATGTAATTTGTTTAAACAAATGATAAAAATACATATTGTTAAATAGAGAATTGTTTACTCCATTTAAATTTTAAGTTTTCCACATTTTGGGAAAATTGGATACATTTAATTTTCAAAGAAAAGAAAATTTTAAGGTTTAAATTTCTTTTGAATTAAATATCAAATTAAAATTTCCTTACTTAATTATTATTAAAAAAATGTTAAAGAACAACAATTTATACTAATCTTAAGCCTAATTATCAGAATTTAAAAAAATAATAATTAAAAAGTAGAGTAGTTTTCGCAATGATTTTAAATTTCAATTAAGAAGTTACATTCAAAAGATTTGTAAGGACAGTTAGCAAATAAAAAAAAAGAGTAGTCGGTAATTACTAATTAGCCAGCAAGGGAAAATCCTAGTTGATTTATTCGGAACGGCGCGCGTAGTAGGCAGACAAAGTGAAGCCAGCAGCTAGAAAGAGCTGAATGCCGAAGCCATGAAGAACTAGCTGCTAGCCTCAGCTAGAGCAAACCTAGAGAGACGAGCAAAGTCTGCTTGCTTTTGCTGTACTACACGGTGCACAGTACGTTGCGTATAACGTACATACTGTGTTGATGAACGGGTATTACAGGCCCCGCTGAGGTCGTTCGTTAGCGTTAGCCAGCGTTCTCAAAGCTCTCTCGGTGTCGGAGCCAAGCATGAGCCCCCATGCCAGCCGCCAGAGCCAGAGCTAGAGCGGCAAAGCGTGTACCACTCAGACATTCAGTCAGTACGGTTTTGGCAGCGTCGACGAGCGGTAGGCGTCTCGGTGGTGCAGACAGACCGACGTCCGGTGCAGTGCACTTTTTTTTCTTTTCAATCATCAATCACTTACTATACTTATTAAATACGTCTTGATAATTAATTCGTTAAAAACACACAAGTTAATAACAACAACTGTAAGGAAGTTTAATTTTTTGCTTGTTTTTGCAAATGTTAACGTGAGAAAACGTGAAGGTTTTCTGCAAGAGTAACAATTTCGAGTGTCATGAGTTGTTCTTGTTGCGTTGGAGTACAGTAGTAAAGGGGTGGTTTAAAAGCGAGTATGTTGTACGTTTTGCCGCCTCCGCGAGCGCCCGATCCGCCGTCCCCTTGGACTAGTATTGTGTGCTCCTCCAACGGCCCTTCGCATGCTTCTTCCAATGCTGACGTCGGTCAGCAGCGGTGGCCCAAGAGAGCCACCGGATGCAAGAAGCAGCACCCTCCTAGGGTGAAGTTTCGCGATCAGTATATTAAGCACAATGTGAGTTTCATTTGTATTTTTCTTTTGAGAATTTTTTTTTGTTTGATTATTTTAATTTTAAACAGGATGTTATTATTTACAAATAATGATTATTATTTTCATTGATGCGTTCGCTGTAATGATAAAACATGCAGTTTTTTGTTGTTTCGTCGTGTCGATTTGCGGTTTGTTTATTCGAGATGATTACTTATTACGAAATCTATGCGATATTTAATGTGCAAACAAAAAATATCATCCGATTACGTTTTTTAAGCAACGGAATTTTTATACTTTTTTCATGTTGTTTTGTAACAGTTATTTAGGGATGATGTATTAACATTATGTGGTTTTCTGGGATGATTTAGATTACAGCTGAAAATTTAATTGCCAAGCTATAAGTGAAAGTTTTTGCACTGCTTTACTTTAGTTTCCGGTTGTTGTTACTTTTGTTTGTATCGTTGCGGCTGTTCCAAGTGACAATTTTCCTGATTTCTTGCGCGCAAGCAGTTTCGAGAACTGAAGAAGTAAAACAAAAGTCGTCGGAGAGGTCACGAGGACGCAAAGGTTCTAATTAACCGCGCGGCTTAATAGTAATTAAGCGTCTCAATTGTCGACATCAATTTCGTGTAATTATTATCATTCGGTTTTGTTGTTCCACTTAAAAACGCCTTATCGGAACATCTTCTTCAATTCCTTGCCTTGCAAGCACCGTACATGTTTTCGTATCTCTACTTGATTCTTCTTTTTGTCTGATTTTCTTTTTCGTATTTTTCTTTTTTTTTTTCTTTTTTTTTTCTTTTTTATTTCTTTTTTATTCTTCTTCCTGAGAGTCTTTCTGAGGTCACAACCAAGCATAAACGATGTGAAAAAATAAATGCTCCAGAATGCTCTCTCCATCCTCATTATAGTAGCTGTAGTGTCCTTTTGTCTTATCCTCTCGGGTTTCGCAAGAGGTAATTATTTATAGGAGAGCCCATAGCTGGTGTTCAGTTCAAACCGTGTTCAGATTGAATGGTGAACTTTACCGTTAGCGCTTGCCTTGCAATTGAAATGAGTTTAGCAACGGGGAGAAGAGTGTCGTTTTGCCGGTATGTCTTCTTTCTTCTTTCTCATGATGGAAGTTAGGTAGGGCACTAACACACATGTCATGTTTGCAGTAAGAAAGGTGTTTGCATATGTGTGTGCTGTGCTGTGCTGCTTATTGTGTGTACCCAGTGTGACAAGGGGGACCGTTTTCTGGGTTAACTCTCAAGTATGCATGTAAGTTGTAGTTGTAGGTATACGAATGAGGAAGGCTTCTTTTATGTAAGCCAAAGCGACCTTATTTTATGACATCCTCATTTTTTGCAATATCTATTTTTTTTTCTGCTTTAATTATTATTTATTTTTTTAATGAATGTTTTGAGTTCTTTTTTATATGGGCTTCATTAAAAAAAGCAGTAAAAAATTACAGTGGTTGCTAAAGACGCTTCACGTTAAGTCTTATTTTTGTGTCTGGGCGTCTTCTTCTCAGATGATAAGTGAAGCTTTTGGTTGCGGTTGCGGTTGCGGTTGTCGTCGTCGTCAAGTCTTGGATTGCTGATTGCTTACGACGCGTTAACTTTACTCAAGTTAATAAACGGTGCACTATTAACCGGTTTATCGTTCTCCTTTTTCGTACAAAAATTGTATTGTAAACACTTGAAAAGTAAGCCTATAGAAAAGTTACATACTTGTTGGTACTGTGTTTATTTTCTATTTTCTAAGTTGTAAGATTGAGCTAATAGCCTGTTGTTTAATTTGTCGTTTCATGTGGACGAATTGATAAACTTATTCAAGTTTTCGATGTTTCCTTTCCTTTTAATTTCATTGCTCATTAATTGTTTAAGAAAAAACTAAACGTTTTCCAAACTTTGTTTTATATCTTTAAGGAATTGAAAAATATTGCTTAACTTATTTTATGATTTTATAGAGGAATTGTTGCTTTATTTGATGCTGAAAAAATATTTAAAAAAGTTTATTTTTAAGGGTAGTTTTCGTGTTCTAAAGTTGACAAACTTTGACACTCTGTATCTTCGAAAGTAAGGGCCGTACTGAAAGAAGTTATTTAAATAAAATGTAGAGAATTTAATATTCTATAAGATTGCGCTACTTAAGATTTTTGTGTCGAATTTTTTTTTTTTTCGAAAATTCCCCCAAAAATTAGATTTTTTGCCCAATTTTGAAAATTGTGCGAATTGAATGAAACTTTCCAAACTTGAAGACAATGACAAAAGAAACATTTAATTTGAATAAAATTATTTTATTACTTTTTCAGTTTTCCCAGAAAAAACTAAACTTGTTTTTCTTTTCGAAAAACATGATTTTTTCCAAACTTTGCTTTATATCTTTAAAGAAATTAGAAATGTTTATAATTTTATTATAAAATCCAATAGAAGAATAGTTGCTTTATTAGATACAGAAAAAAATATTTTAAAAAGTTAATTTTTAGGGGCAGTTTTGGTGTTCTAAAGTCGACCATTTTTTCCCGTGTTTTAAATATTTTTCAATTTTGACACCCTTTATCTTCTAAACTAAGGGTCATATCACAAAAAGTTACTTAAATAAAATGTAGATAATTTAATACCCTATGATATTGCGGTATTTAAGAATTTTTTTTTCGAAAAATTTATTTTTCGAAAATTTCGATAAAAATCAGAATTTTTTTCCAAATTTGAAAATCGTCTGATTTGAATGAAACTTTCCCAACTTGTAGATAATGACAAAGGGAACCTTTTATTTAAATAAAATTATTTTATTGCTCTTTCAGTTTTCCTTGAAAAAAACTAAACTTCATTTTCTTTTCGAAAAACCTGATTTTTTCCAAACTTTGCTTTATATCTTTAAGGAAATTAGAAATGTTTATTAGAATTTGTTATATATATATATAATGTACTTTTTCTGTGCTTTGAGCACAGGGAGGCTATCGACCCGAAGGTCCTTCGGCCATGGTGATGGGGATGCCTACCCAAACACCACTACCCATATCTTG
>JASKGO010003490.1:0-10101 GCA_030556065.1 Holobus sp. GC000080 | reverse complement strand
TACCCAAGGGACCCCTATTGACGAATTGTTTGGGAAAACTATAAGGGCGAGAAAAATGATTTTTTCGCCAAAATGTGACAAAAAATTAGTTACTTATTAGAAAAAATCAGCAATTGGATAGAGCAAGTATTTAATTAAAAAAAAAATTAAAAAGTGGTTTCTTGGGTTCGGACTTTTCTTACTTTTTCATTAATAACTTTTACAATTGAAGCGATATCTTTGTCAATGCTTCAAAAATACAAGCTGATTAAATTCTCTTTCAGAATCATGTAAAATATTGTTGTTTTTCTGTAGGATTTTCGTGTAAATTCAAATTGAAATTTGAATTTATAAAAATTTCAAGTTTTTACCGCCTCCATGAAAATTATTGATAAGCCATCTGAGTTATAGAAACTGAACTAACATTTCAGTTTAGATACCAATAATCCTTTGATTTTTTGTAAACAAATAAATAATTATTCAATTTAATTGTAATCTAATTGATATTCTTTGATTTATAGTAAGAAATAGTATTAGAATATTATGCCAAGCATTATTCTACTGCCCTTGTGTTTCTTCTTCGAAACAAATGTAAAGCTAAGATTAAAAAATATAATATATTGATGAAAACAATAAAAATTGCTAAAATATAAATCTAATTATCATCGTGAAAGCAATAAACATTAAAATAAAATAAATTTTATAGAAATATTGATATTTATTGCCAAGATTTACTCCTCTTTCGGATTGTTGCTTATGAAATTTTTGAAAATATACAAATGAAACAATAACTATACTGTAAATTAACAGTTTAAAAATAATATTTAAATAAAGTTTATTAAGTGAACAAAAGAAAAACAAAGAAACAAGGAAATCAATGAATGCGAAGTGCAAAAACAGGTACAATTATATTGTACACCTTTTCTTTTCCCAACATTTTGTAGTGTCTTATTACAGTTTAAGGCTTTGATAATTTAATAATTAATTATAACAACGTTTTCTTAACAAATTACAATCAAAAATCATTAGAATAATTTTTTATCTACAGCTTACTTAAGTACAATTAAAAATTTAATTATATCACCCAAGAGTGCACGATTCCTGCAAAATAACAAAAGATTACAGTGAAAAACAAAGTGCTCTTTCGAACATAAATTTCAATAAATGAACAAATCGTGCGACAGAGGTAGAAAAGATACGACATGCTAATTATAAGAAATTTTACTTTTTTAAATTTAAAAAGAACAAACAAATTAATTTAAAAAAATTAAAAAAAAAAATAGAAAAAAAAATTACAATCAATTTAATTAATTGAAAAATGGAGAATCAAAAAGAGACAAAGAAGTCGTGCAACACAACATTGGCCTTACGTCTAGGGGTCACATGTATGTGGATTTTATCACCAGGAGCAGCTGATACTGCAACAAATAAATAGATTTGCAAT
The DNA here is from genome assembly GCA_030556065.1 of Holobus sp. GC000080. Classification (NCBI taxonomy): domain Eukaryota; kingdom Metazoa; phylum Arthropoda; class Insecta; order Coleoptera; family Staphylinidae; genus Holobus; species Holobus sp. GC000080. The sequence goes on along the minus strand of JASKGO010003490.1, from coordinate 8,678 downwards.
TCAAATTTCGCGCCACACGTTTCAAGCGGCAAATTCAAATTTTGCAGACTCCAAACTTCAAATCAACTTTTAAATTGTAACAATTTTAAATTTGTTAATTAAAACGAAAACAAAATAAAAATTAATTATGTGAATTAATAGTGATGTTAAAAGAAATTAAAAAATTATACATGTTTAGAAAACGAAAAGAGAAAAAGAAGGAAAAAGTGATTAGATTTTAACCAAGTTGGCTGTTTGGATTTCAGAGGCGGCAGCAGTGGCAGCAGCAGCAGAAGCAAGGGAATCCTGCAGAGATTGCGCGGCATTGGAGGAGGCATTGAGCGTGGCCGTCGCGGTGGTGGTAAGTGTACCGTGGACAATGTGGGCCATGTCGCATTGCTCGCACTTCTTGATCAGCGGATGGTTCTGGAATGTGCACTGTGGACAGGTCCAGGGCTCTTCTTCCGCGACCGTCACCAGTCGTCCGAAGCTCGATGGACCGCGCTGGCCCTCGCAGAGGTTCCGGTAGAACCTCCCTTCTCCAGATGCTAAAGGAACTGACATTTTCTTCTTTAGCTTTTTTTTAATTTTTTTAACTTTTTTTCTAAGCAATTTCAGTTTTTTTGCAAAATTTATTTTTATTTTTCATTTATTTTAAAAGGTAAAAAATAAAATTTTTGAATACCTGTATTATCACTGCCTTGGTCAACTTGTTTGGAATAGATGTCGCATTGGGCGCGCAGATGATTGATCTCCTTCAGGAGCTGCTTTTCGATCTCTTCGTCCAAGGCGTCTCGCAATTGCGGGTCATCGATGGCTTCTCCACTTTCCAGCCGGTCCACTTCTTGCTGAAGAGCGACCAATTTGTTTCTGCCGTTCGTCACTTCGATTTTCAAGCGTTCGATGCGCGCTTTTTGTTTCGCCAAAATAGGAGCTGTTAATAATAAAAAAAAAAAACAGTTTTTTTTTTAACTCCTTTTTAATTTTTTTTAATGATAAAAAAAAGTTAAAAATGTTATTTTGAGAAACGGAATTTTGTTCTCCTCAAAAGTAAAGAGCCAAGAAAACTAGAAAATAATTACTAAATAAACAAAAAAGCAATTTGCAAAATTAAAATGACTTTATTTTTCATTGAAAAAAGTACTTGAAACTTGAAAAAGCATTTTTAAAGGTTTTTTAAAGGTTTTTTTTTTCAAGTTTTAAGCATTTAAAAATACTTTGGAAAGCCGCAGGTAATTTGCGTTTCGCCTGACTGAAAGGTAATTACTTTGTCCAACAATCGAACGCGCGTTATCATCATCAGGTGTAAGTTTGCGCCGCGAGTCCCACTCGTCAACTATTTTTAACTCTTCGGCCCACGTAACGCGTGTTACCACCGGCGGCTATTTTTTCTTGGCAAGGACACTGCTCCTCCGACTGACCAAAGTTTTGTGCAACTAGCGAAAATTCCGACGCCTTGCACTCTCTTTTCCCTAATTTCAAATTTCAATTTCAATTTATGCCCTTAAAATATTGAAAAAATTGCAAAAAATGCAAAAAAATTGCAAAAAATACAAAAAAAAATTAATCAAACTAACAGAAAAATCACCAAAAAAACAAAAATAAAAAATTTAATATTAAAAAATTGAAAAAAAACAACTTACAAATAGAAAAGTCCTGCGGAGAAGCAGCAGCCGAAGAAGCGGCCACACTAAAATCCTGCGAATCCTCTTCGAGCAAAACACTCCTCGGGCGCATCCTGTACGAAGAGACCGTTCCTCCGGTAGGACTCACTGTAATCTCCAGATGATTCCTGAGACCTTTCTGCGAGTCAAAGCAGCTGGTGGAATAAGTGAGCGACGCATTCTTCGAAGTGATATCGATCGGTTCTTGCGGCTCCGCACTCGGCGTTCGCAACGTTAAATTGACACTGGTGAAACTCCTTTGGCCCGGCGGCAGCAATTGGCTTTTGCCTAAAATCGGCTTCAAATCGATAACTCCTACAGATCCAGCGCTCTCTTCATTTTTAACAGCTCCGAAAGAATCTTCTGGAAGTAAAGTGCTCTTTTTACCATCGAAATCTTCGGTTTTCCTTGGAGAATTGGGAGATCTCGGCGGTTTTTCCACTGTCAACGGATATCTTATCGTTGGCGCTTTGCTTTCTTGCAGCATTCGGTAAGGTTTCGGTAGCGGAAGACTTTGCGGTCTTCGGGCTGCAGCTAAAGCCGAAGCTGAAGTTGCAGCTGAAGAGATTGCAGAAGCATTCGGCAGTTCTGGATGCTGATGATGTTGATGGGCAGATGTGGACTTCCGGAGGAGTGCCGCGGCCTCCTTGAGGATACTTTGCGGCTCGCAAGGTAGTTTGGCTTCGGAGGCGGCGATGCACTCGCTGACCACTTGGTCGGGGGCGGCGGGGAACTGCTGCTTCAGCTCGTGGAAGAGCTGCATCGTGCGCACTTTCTTAGGGCCGCGCTTTCCATCTTCTGCTTCGCCGGACATCCTCGTAGGCCATTATTCTGGCCCTAAAAAAAAATAAAATTTCATTTGAAATTTTCCATTTTCAGCTCTTAAAAATTTCAATTTTCTTTTTTCTTTTTCAATTTTAATTTTTCTTTTATCGGTTGATAATTATTTTGTATTAATTTCTTAATTAATTAATTAATTCTTTTTTGTAAATTTTTTTTTTTAATAAATAGTTTTTAGTTACTTTAAAATGTAGATTTTTGAAAAATTAAAAAATCTAGTTTTTGTTGAGTGACGTCACTTGGCTCTCGGTGATTTGAAAAGCTCAAAACTTTGGTCATTTGGCTACTTATTTGTTTTTCTCTTGTGACGTCTTCGAAAACAGTTTGTGAAGGCGTAAGCAGTGTAACAGTAAACTCTTTTCGTCTTTTTTTTATCTTTTTCATTTTTTTTTAAGTTCTGTCAAAGAGTTTTCTCGGTTTTCCTAGAGATGTTCAGCTTTAATGCACTTTTCGCCGCGTTTATTTTTATCTTCTGATGATGAAACAGAAATATTTTTGAAATTTTAATGTGTAATGTGCAACTCAATGAAAAAAAAAAAAGGAAAAAAGTGTTATGATATATTTTTTTTTAATGATTTATGTAGAAAATTATTACTTTTTAAGAAATTAGATTTTTTTTACTATTTTTTAAATGTTTTATCAGTTGTAAATTGTCAATAAAGAGTAATTAAATATTTTTTAAATAATAAGAAAGAAATTTTTGATTAGTTGAGAAATAAAAATAAGGTTTATTAACTTTATTGGTTGTCTAGACAGTTGTAATGAGCAATTAATAAATTAATTAAATGAAACTGTTTTAAAATGTAGCAAAAGTTAAACAAAAATATAAAAATAATAAATCTTAATGTGTAATGTTTAATTAATTAAGTTTTTTTTTTAATAAAATATTTAAAAAAATATAAGAAATTAATTTTTTTTTCAATTTTAAGAACTTAGTTATGGACTTTTTTTGATTATTTTTTCTTTTTAAAGACGGTGGTAAGTATAAATTCTTTTTTTCTTTGATTAATTTCTTTAAGAAAAACATAGAAAAAGCTTTAAAGAATTTGAAAATATTCTACAAAAGTTAATTTAATAAATAAATTAATCGATTTTAAATTTAAATTTAAATTTAATCTTGCAAAACGAACAAAAAAAAAACCTTTTTATGAAAATTTTAAGTGCTTTAACAAGTGCTATAAGAAAAATTAAAAGAAAATGTAAAAAAAATATTTTAAATAAATTAAATTGTTTCCTTTTATAGTTTAAAAATTAAATTAATTGTTTATTTAAACTTTTTTAAATGAAATATAAAATAAATTATTTTAAAAAGGACTTTTTTTTTATTTAATAATGTTCTCAATGAAAATCAATCAAAGTTTAATTAAAAAATGAATCAAACATAAAATTAAGGGAGAAAAAACTACTTTTCGCAACTTTTAACAACTTTTTTGTAATTCTTCTTAAAAAAAAAAAATCATCAATGACGCAACAGAGTTCTTTAATGGCGCAACAATACCAAAAACAATCAAAAAGTTTAATTAATCGATTAAAACTTGCAGTAAAAACTATTTAAAGTTTTCTTTAAAAGCAATATAAATAAACTTTAAACTTTTCCCTTTTCCTTTAAATTTAAAGTTAATTAAACTTAATTACTCGGTAATTTAATAATTAAAAAAAAATAAAACGAATAGATCAAATTGCAGAAGAACTAAAGAACTAATAAGTCAAGGTTAATAGGCCGCCGAAAGATTAGGAGGAAAGCAGCGCAAGATCCAATCCCAATAGCATTTTCCATGTTTATTTAGACGTCGCCGCGCGTGTTTATCAAAGGAAAACACATTTTTCCTCTCTCTATACTATATATATATATATATATATATAACAATATCTATATATCGCACACTGTTTTCATTTTTATTTATAGAAAGGTATGCAGACGGATAGATTATTAGCATACCGAACGATTTTCTCTCTACAATCTTTTCCCAGAAACTTTTCCCGCAAGAAACTATTTGTTTTTTTTTTTTGCATTTGAAATTCAATCTAACAGAGGCACCTGTTGTTGGAATTTCTTGCGGGGGCGGCGCACTCATTAAAAATCATTAAAAATATTGTTCCATTACAGAAGATTTAATTTTTTAATGATTTATTAATTAATTACGTGGATTACCTTATGGAATCGGCGAATTTTCCTTTCTTTGCTCGAATATATTGATTTTTTTCAGCGTTTTTCTTTTTGTTTTTGAAGAATTAAGGAATCGCGTGCAACTCCTGACGTCAACTTGACGTCGATGGAGTAGAGTTTTTCACGGATGAGATAGGTGTCCCATTAATAGAAAACATTCTGGCGTGGTGTCTAGCGTTGTGCGAGAGTTACGAAACCTGCTGTCCAAATTACAACGTCATTAATGCCACAAAAACCGGAAAACTAAATTCACTTCTTTCTCATTGGTTACTTTTCCCAGTGGCGCACTGATTGCACTGAAATGGATACGGCTTTATGGTTATAACGCGCAATTAATTCACTGTAATGATTGTAAATTGCAATGAATGTTGGGTAAACACACACGTACGACACAGCACAGGAAAAGATAACGGTACCAGTGCCAGCAAGCAGCAGACTCTCCAAGAGCCCCCTTCTACTGCCATACGCGACCCACCGGACCACTACCAACTGCAGCAGAGTTTTCAGAACGGAAAACCAATTTGCTTTCTGCACATGCCTAGAATGCTTAAGTCACAAACTTAAGCTACTTTTTAAGACTACTAAAGCCATCTGTTGGTTAAATTATAAAGCTTTGCTTGTTTTGGAAAGTTTTCTTTAAAGATTTTTAACCGTTTAAACTTTTCGAAAAGTTTTTAAAGTTTTATTATTTTATTTATGAATCAATACAAAGAAGTAAAAAAAAAGTTATAATAACAAAAGGAAATTGATGGGGAAAACCTTTGACAGAGCTTTCGCCACTTGTTGCGCGCTTTTCCCGCAAGTGCTTCTAAATTGGTACCGCGCTATTGATTTTCCAGCTAGTTCATGCGCACTTTCCCGCCGCCGCCGAAGAGAGCGTGAAAATGGTGCACAGTTTTCGGCGACAGTGAAAGCCATGGAAGACTTCCTCCAGAATGTCACCAAGGAGTCTTCAGGCGCTAAAAACTCCTTGATTAAGTCGGCAGCGCAGGAAGCTTTTGGTAATTTCTTTAAAAGTTCAAAACTATTTTTTATTTGCTTTAAATTTAGAAAAAAAAAACAATAAAAAATAATTGTAAATTGCAAATTGCAGATTTGTTGGCATCGCAGAACAGTCTGCTGAGGACTCCTTCGCACGAACTTCGAGCCGCTTGTTTTCTTCCCATCAAGCAGTGTCTTGAAAGCAAAAAATCCAAGTTGATTACGTTAGGACTGTCTGGATTAGGGGTTTGTTATAATTTTTTTTTAATTTTTCTGACAAGTTGAAAGAAAACATATGTTTTGCAGAAAATTCTTAGAGATGAAAGGTTCCAAGCCGGTTCCGAACCGGAAGACGACTCTTTGTGGCTTCCATCGCAACTGTTATATGCCACTTCTTCGATGTTAACCCAATGCGAAGACACCCAGGTGATTTTTTTCTAACTAAGAAAAGAAATCTAAAAATTACTTTTTAAGCCTTTTTTCGGCTTGAAATTTCAACTAAATTTGAGTTTTAATTGAAAATTTAATAAATTTTAAGGTACATATTTTGAGATGTGTGTTATCGATGGCTTGCGGTGTCAGTTGGGCCCTCAATGGACGCCTGGTGATGCTTTTGATTGCCAGATGCGGCGAGGCTTACGAAAATGGCACTCAGCCAGTTAGGGCAGCGGCCCAAGCGGCGGCCAGTCAAACTTTAACTGCTTTTTGCACTTTTTTAGGTAAGTTTTCCTAATTTACTTCTATTTCATTCCAATTTTATATTATTTTCCACCTTTAAAACCTTGAAAATTTCCTTAAAAAATAGTTTTTGATTGATTTTTTTTGGAATTTCAAATGTAAATTTATTTTTATAACTTTTAAAAGCATTTCAATGAATTTTTAAACAGACGAAGAATGCCAGGAAATTCTGCAACAGCAGCAGAAGCACAAAAACTCCGGAAGTAGCGCGGAAATGGTTTACAATAAGACATCGGCAGTGGCTTGTTTCAATGAAGCCATTCCGGTCATGCAGTACATTTGCAGCCGACTCGAAGAGTTAAAAACGTATTTTTTGCATTAAAAAATTCGCCAAATTTATTCCAAAACAAAAATTCTTTTAGATTTCCAAAAAATTCGGACACCATCGTCTTTCTTTTGGAATGTTTGCTAACTTTGGTGAGCACTTTGCCGCAAACCGTGCATTCAAATGTACACTTTACCACTTTCTTGTGGCAAAGATTCTGTCCGGCTTTGCTGTCTCTTCTGGGAGCACCGACTGGCGACGGTACCGACCAAGGATTGAACAATCAGCAAAGCAAAATTGTTTACAGGTAGCTTCTTCACTTTATTTTCAACAAAAACAAAATGAAACAAACAAAAAATTAATAAAACAAATATTTCTTTAAAAAGAAAAACAAAGTTTTAATTTAAAAAAAAAATCTTGTTTTTTTTGACTAAAGAAAGAAAAAAATAATAAAAAAGAAAATTGTATTTGTTGATTGCAGTGTTGGAATTCAAGTTGTAAGACTTGTGGGCCGCGAAAGAGATTTGCGACCAGTGTTGGAAGCTTTGTTTCACAGAATGTTACTTTTGCCGAGTCCCGGAAAACGCTTGGAGCCTCTGAGAGCAGCAAAAGAACTTCTTAGATCTCCAGCCCGGCTTGCAGATCTGTTGCTTTTGAGCGGACCAATAATACGACACGCTGGAGATGATATGGCCATCATCAGACTGTAAATTCTTCAGAATTCCATTTTTTTTTCTCACTTCTTTTATCAGTAATTCAATTAAAATTGCAGAATTATGGACTCTATTGAAGAATCCGCTCAGTATTCCGATACCAATGTCCTTTTGGCAAGCGTAGAATGTGTTTGCGCCCTTTTGGGCTCCTTGGATGCGCTCAGCAAAGGAGAAGGACTGAATTTGGAAAGTGCGGAAGTTGCTAATTCCAGATACCTGACCTTGGAACAAGCCGATTATACTGGACCATTGACTTATCAGTCTTTAGCTAGATTACCGAAACCTTACAGGTAGGTAACTAACTTCTGGACATTTAAAAAAAAAATTAAATATTTTTTTATTAAAAAATCTTTTTTTTTTTAATACAAATAACTTAATTTTATTATAAAAATAAATTAGTTTAAAAAATTTTGGTAAATTTAGAATTGAGGGAAGAAAATTGGAATTTTCAGGGATGTAGTTGCAAATCTTAAATATCAGAGCGATTCTGATAGCAGTGGAATAGACGGTGGACATCCGGAAGTGGACAACGGTTCCGAAACTGACACGTCGGGAGCTACGGAAGGTCCTGAAGAATACGGAAGTCAATCGGATGATAGCATTATGGACGATGAAAGTTTCTTGACGAATCAGCAATTGCAGAAATTACACAATTTGCCCAAGTCTTTGAATTTGGTAGGTTTTCAAAACTTTTTTTCTTATGAAATTTTTCCTTAAATTAAATAAATAGATGAAATTTACAAATTTTATTAAATTTTTTTTAAATTTATTAATAAATTAATAAGTTTTATTAATTAATAACAATTTTTATGTATTTTTTAATTTTTTTTTAAGGGACGGAGTGGAATTGAAGAGTGTAATACAGATATGGAACGCCATAATGCCAGGCATTTTGTTAAAACTTTGCAGAACATTTTGCTACCTAATCTTTTATCTCTGCGATCTTCCATTCAGGTAATTTTTTTTATTATTTTTATAATTTTAGTATCTTTTTTTTTTTGTAATACGTATAAACTAAATAGGAGTTGAAGCCGCACACTTAAAAATTATTTCCGGGAAAACGAAAAGAGAAAAATGAATTTTTTTAATTGATTTTAATAAATAATAATGTTCTTTATAAAATAAGAGTAAAAATTTTAAATTCAAAATGGTAACTTTGGATAAAAATTAACTTTTTTGTTGCCCTCGATTTTCATTAAGTTTAGAAATGGAAGCCGCGCACTTAAAAATTATTTCCGGAAAACCGGAAAGATGAAAATGAAATTTTATAATTGATTTCGATAAAGAATAATATTCTTTATAAAATCAGAGTAAAAATTTTAAATTCAAAA
>JASKGO010003483.1:0-69778 GCA_030556065.1 Holobus sp. GC000080 | reverse complement strand
GGCGCGAAATTCAAATGATGATATCTTGGTTGTCTATGTAAAGTGTAAATTTTAATTAAAAATCAACGTATTTATTTTTGTTAACAAAATGTCCTGAATTCGGTGATTATTTTTGTTATAAATATTTCATAATTGCAATTATTAGCTCTCAAAAGAGCTGATTTTTTTTAAATCATCTGTAAAATTAAAAAAACAGTTGTAATAATTGGTATCAAGAGTCAGTGTGTCTTTCTGGCTTCCTATTGAAAAAATATGGTAAAAAGCAAATGGAACAATCAAATGAATTTAATTAAGTGATAAAACGTCTTAAACAAACTTTTATTTAATTATTCATTATACAATAAATTCTAAAAGAATATTACTGATCAAGTTTAAATCTAGATGCTACACTTGCAGTATTGTTTCTATTTAAAGCAAACAATAATTTCTCTACAATCTTTTCCTGAGCAGCCTTTGTTAGAACCAGGGTATCATGCTTGAGCATCGAATAAACATTCAAACTATACACAGGCATCAAATTCATATGCTTAATGGTATCTGATGCCACTGTGATATTTCTGGGCATCACATCAATACTGAAATAAAAAAGATATAATTAACATTAGCAAATTACCTAGCAGCAAATACTTACTCATTAATAAACAAAACAGAAGGACCCCAATTCCTGCTTTTACACATTTCCAGTAAATAACTGCTTTCCTCTGTAGGCATCTCCAAATCTTTGACTATGTGCAGATCATCCTGTGCCAACTTAATGGACAGCATTGTCGTTAAACCCAGCACTCTGGTATAATAGGGTAACATGTAGAAATGAGTGGTTGGTGATCGAGGACCATGGACAACTCCACCACCCTTGAATAAGGGACTCCTAATTGATCCATGTCTAGCTTTTCCCAAACCTTGAAAAATATTATGGATAAAGAATTATTTAATACATAAATTAAATAAGCAAACCTTTCTGTGGCCAGGGTTTCCTTCCTCCTCCTCTTACCTCAGACCAAACTTTGGTATGGGCAAAGCTTACATATCTGTAAAGGGTTTGCCAACGTAGATTTTGGTGCACAATATCGATGCGAGGTCTGCACGCAAAAATATCAGGATGTAAAGTTACGATATCGAGTTTCGTTTCGTCTATTGTATCAAAGTTTTCCAGCCACACTTCTCGGGGTGGCACAAATTGCAGTTTATTTAGTGCTAACGCAGTGATTGCTTCAGTCTGGGTTGAAAAACATTTCGCTAACGTTGTTTTAATAGTCCTTGTACTTCGTAATATTAGTGGCACGTGTAACATTGTTTAAATTATTAATAATTTAAAAAAAATCTAAAATGCACACATTAATAACCTCAAACTGTTGCAACAATTTTTTTTGCTGCCGATGTCGTCGATAGATGACACTACCATTTTTAAAATTTTATGAACGCGGTAAATTTAAATATAAATGCATTTAAATGTACGTATAAATCAAATCGTTTTTAATCCACCATTTGAATACTTTATAGATCAAATTTTACAAAAACAATTTGCCACAAATTTAGTTAAAATTGTATTAAAATAACCACTTTATTTCCAGTTTATATTCGTTTTATAATATTCTTTACGATTCATTTAAAACGCTATTAACAAAATTTATAAAAAAGAACTTTAAACTGATGAAAAACAAATTTTTGTAAAAAAAAATCGATAAACATATTTTGTACAAGGAAATTAAATAAAAACTTATACATGCTTATGCTTATACCTATAAAATTAGTACTTTAATCATTTAAATAATCAAAATTAACATTATGAATCGAAAGACCTAAACATTTGCGCATACAATGGTCCCAACTGTTTAATATTCCGTTGCATAATTATTCGCAGCGTTTTCGTATAAGAATCAGCAGGTCGGAAAACACTTGTTTCCCTCCATTGCAGTCCATTGCCATCCGTGACGAACAAAGCTGGCGAAGGAATGTTATCCCTCATGTAAGCCCAAATGCAATCTCTCAAAATCAGCACAATCTAAAAAAAAAATCATTAAAAAACAAGAAATATGAAATAAAAAAAGCATATTACATCTTCAGCACTTAAATACTGCAAAATATCGCGGGTATTTGACAAAGGCGGCGGTAAAACTTGTCCCAAAGCCATCAGATCAATCACTTGAATCGTAGTCTTCAACAAAGTATCAAAAGCAGTCTTATTGACGGTTCTGTTTTGACTTCCGGTGCTGGACCATTGATGTATCAGCGTGGCAGTCAATGCCCTGAGCAACACCGAACAATAACAAAGCGCCGGACGATACAAAGCAACGAAATTTAGCAAATCCCACAGCAATGGGGTGCTGTTAAACAAACGTCTGATTTGCAGATCGCGTTCGATTGTCACTTTGGAGAAGTCTTCGGAGGGCCACGGCAATCCGTTGTACATAATGTCCGGACTGACAATCTGCACCAAGTGTAAGGAAACCAACGTTAGACTTTCTGTATTGAAGTTTTTGTTGAAGTGATCTTCGGCGATGCAGCAAGCCTTTATGGTTTCAATAAGACTGCTTTTGTTTGCCGTGACGAAGTCAGTGGGAGCGCTACTGGCGCAAACTGATTTCCTTCTGCCGTCTCCAATTATGCCCCCGTTATATACCGAAGAATGTTTTGTTATGTGGATTGTTTTGCTCTAAAAAAATATTTTTCTCTTTATGATAAAACAGAATTAAAGTATAAAAAAAAATCTTACTATTTTCTTATTTTGCGTTAGTAAAGATTTGTACTGATCTGCATGTTCATCATTGGCGCTTTTGGTAGATCCGAAAAGTATCGCTTCTTTTGAAAATAAAGAGCGCTCGATTAGTTGCTTTACTGCCATGCTCCTAGCAATTTTCGAATATGGACATATGCAATTGAAGATGTTTTTTACTATGTGTAATCCTTTGATCCGAACAATGTGGTCTGAAAATTAATGAATTTATCAACCGATTTTTATAAAAATTGGTACAATTAATTCCGGTTTCACCGGAAATGACCCCAACATTAGATTTTTAAATGGTAACCCCCACTTTTTTCATGTTTTTGGATTCTAGGGACAATTCTGAGTTCAAAAATATGCATTTCGTTAATTTTTAATTTTTGAAGTGCTCAAAAATTCAATTTTTAAATTTCATCCTAGAAGGCTGGGAATGCATTTAAATTCTTCCCAGCTACCTTAGACTATGTGAAAAATTGACATGATACCGCTAAAGTCAGTTTTATTAGAGTTATCACAGTGAGTTATTAACGAAAAAGTAGTAAGGAAATGGTTTTTGGGTAAGAAGTCAATTTTTTCAAATGGCACCGCTATGGCGCATGCTGACTTTTAGATAGTAGCATTTTCGAATATAAGAACAAAAGACAAAAAACATTCCGAATAAAAACAATTACAATTACTATTAATTATAAAAACAAATAAAAAGCTTACCTTCTTCTTGACAACAAACAAAGAAATAGTCCACAATACCATCGACTAAATTAATCAACTGCTGCAACGACATTTGCACAAAATGCGCCGGCACCAACTTCTCCAAAATTTCGGCAAATATGTGACGAGTGCCATTCAATAGGTCCCCTTTAAAGATATCCATTAGCTCCGTCATATTATTTGCCAATCCATCAGAGACAAACTTATTTTTCAACAAAGGACAGCACAACAAAACATTCGTAGAATTCTCCCACCTAAAAAATCAAAACATAATCAATAAAAAGAAATTGCAACAACTTAAACCAATATTACTTCAATAAAGTCAGAATGTTGTTCCACAAAATTGCAGATTGGTCATTATCCGAATCGTCATTGAAGCGTCTGACATGAATGAAATGTTTATGGAAAATTTGCTGGAGAACATCATCAAAATGAGAATGTCCCTTCAAAGACTTGTTCCTCAGTATTCTCACTAAATAAGCCAACTGTTCTTTCTCGGTGGCATTCTGCAGAACGAACGAAGCCGTTTGTATTAAAACTGAAGGATTTAATTGTCCAATATAAATGACAATCCTTGCTGCCACTTGCGCCTTGGCTTTCTCTTGAAGTAATAATTCTTGCAATTCTTCGATGTCGTAAATTAGGGAATTCAAAAGGTTTATGGAAACCACTTCGTTTTGATTCACGTTCATTACGGCACTCTCCAGATAATTTAGTACACTTTCCAGTAATTCCTGCGCGTAGTTTCGAATGTGTTCCAATTTTTTGTTGGATTCCTCTGAGGTGGTGAAGTCAAGTAATAAATTTATGATTTGCGACCCTCCTTTTGAACATCTGATGATGAGATTCACCAACAGCTCTTTGAAGGTCTCCAGGGATCCAAAATATTTCGACCAGTCTTCGTTGGTGTGGTACAGATTTATAACTATGCTCAAATTCACTGCAAAAATAATTATTTTAGAAACATTTTTTTATAAAATGGATTAGACATTCTATTCTTTCAGTTTCCAAGGAAGGAGACAAGCATTTTTCAACATTCTTAGCAAAATTATCAAACTTTAAATAAACAAAAATAAAATAAATTGAAATACTTACAATATTGCTTGATTTTGTCACTGACTGAATTCAAAATCATATCAGACAAGTTAAAAACTTGCAGCAAAAAAGGAACTGTTGCCTTATTAAACATCAGCTTCTGGCTATCAATATAGTGAGAATGACTACTTATTGCATTCTAAAAACAATAAAAAATACAATTAAACAATGTAAATATTCACTACAATAAAAATGCAAACCTCAAATAAAGCAATAACAGCTTTCTGAATATCCAAAGTATGACTAGTAACCAAATGCCCCAAAATGCCTACAACTGACTTCAGCTTTGGAGAATCAAGGCCTTGCAAATAGCTTTTATTCTGGCAAAAATCTTTTAGACCACATGAAAGCACTCTCTCTATGACCATCTTTGGAAAGCAACTGCCAACATGCGCTACAACCCAATCGAAGTGCGGCGAATGTTTTATGGAAATATCCAAAAGGGCACTGATGCATCCTTCACTGTTTTGGTACATTAGAGAAGACAAACATTGAGTTGTTAAGTCCACCAAAGTTTTTGTAGCTTTGCATCTCATCCACAACTGCAATGTTTCATTTAATCCTTGTGAAGCAGGCATTTGTTTGGAAAATTCTGTAGAGATTTCCCCCAGAAGCTCCAAACACCAAGTGCTAATTATGGGGGCCCATGAAGTGGGTTTGGTATCAATGAAACTATGCAGTACATTGTATATTTCAGCTATAACTGTTTCGTCGTAGTCATCTGATGGAGAACCTTTGCTTGCTTTCCTTTCAGGCTATAAAGGAATGTTTCAGTTTTGGAAAATGCAGTTCTTGCATGCACTTACTTGAAGATGCTCTATGTACTTTGCAGTGGAAAGTTTGAAAAACCCTTTTAAATAATCCAAAGTGGCTGAACGTGATGCCGGTAGATGTTTTATAAGGAATAGAGCACATCGGGGCAGATCAGATGAATTTGCCAAGAGACTAGAAGACTCTCTAATGAAAAACCTTAATTCTCTTATGATGTCTTCATCGGAAGGGCATGTAAAACATCCACTATTCATTTTGTATGGTTTCTAGCACATTTCAAGCACTTGAAAGCTTCAAGCAACTGCGGACAACACAAAAGTTGACAAACTAATTTTAAGGTTATGAAAATGTTTCAGTTTCAGAAAAATGTTCGAGTGTTAATATAAAAATGTTCGCATAAAAAAATCCACCAATGGGAAGAGTCGAAAATCCTGCGGAACATTTTCAAATGTTTTAACAATAAAATAACGATTATTTTGACAAATAAATAATATTTGTATAGTTTTTACTGTATATTGTAGAAAATACAAATCTTTCCCATTAATTTTATTCCATAAAATGATCAAAACAGAAACAAACAAGAAAAACTCTTCAGTTAACAGTAAACAATGCTTTTCTGGCACTTCCTCCGAAAACAATGAGCAGAACTCAAGCAAATTAACAAAATCGGATTCGGTGCATTCAGGGGAATCAAAATTTAAGGTTTTTATGCATAAATTGAAAATTTAGTGTTTAATTTTATTAATTTCAGGTATTTTCATTCGAACCTACGGAACCCAATAACTCTGCTGATGTCGAAAAATGCGTTGCTTTTTGGAAATTTATTGAAAACCAAAATGATCTTAAACCCCATAGAGGGTTTAGTTTTACGGAACCGGAAGGTTTTACTGAATCAAAAACCGATGAAAAGGAAGCCGAAAACGAAAACGAGGAAAATGTTATTTGGAGTGAAATTTTGGAACTGCTGCAAGCAAAAGGAATAGATAAAATAGCGGTTTGAAGCAACATTTTATTAAACATCAGCCATCTCTTTTAAATATTAATATACAAGAGAAAATTACATAAATACATTTTTAGAATCTCGCAAAGACGTCTGTTCCAGAAAACAAGCGATGTCAAATTGATCTTTCGGAAATCACAGATCCAAAATTCGACTTTCAATTGAGCGATTTGAATGACTTCGATCCCCAAAGGAAATATTTCGAAGATGCGGCAACAATAACAGACGTGATTGCCACGACAGGTAAATAAACTCAACGATTAATCATACCTGCAATTAATTGCCATGCACAAAAAAATCAACCTTCCAGAGGTGGAGATACAAACAATCGACTTCGAAGAAGAGCAAAAAGGTAAGTCTCGGTATACCTACTGCATTTTATTTTTTCTCATCTATATAAAAGCAAAACGAACATTGTTAATTTCTATAATATACACGAATGTATTGCAGCCGAGGATCGGAAATTGCTGCAACATTTCCAAGACGATGTGAGACAGCTATGTACAGGTAAATGACGCGTTTACCTGGATTCAGGCTGGGTGGCACAGGTAGAGAAATTCCGACACATTTTGCTCCTTTCAGATGTGAAGACTCATTGGGGAGATCCGTGCATTTGCGACGCGTGCGTTTGCTTGAGCAAGCTGAGGGAAGGACCCGACGAGGGCCCCAAACAGAATAAAAGCATTTGCACTTGCGGCGAGCCAAATTGCAATTGTACCCAGTGCAGCAAAATAATCGCAGCAGTGGATTCGGCCAGAGACAGTTACTCGAAATTGAGCGCGAAACAAATCGAAAACTGTCCTTGTGCGAACATCGGTTGCAGTTGTTTGGAAAACTTACAGGCATTGCTCGCGACTAAGAAGTCGATGCAGGATATTTTTGGCTCCTTGGAGGAGGAATCTGCAACAACTTCAAGATCACAATTTCAAGCAGCACCCGTGGCTAGCCGATGTTCCTGTTCGCAAGTGACTTGTCCTTGCGGCATTGTCGTCGATCTTATGAACGAAATAGACCACATACTGGGGTGCGCTCAAAAAGCTGTCGAAGGTAGATATTCCCTGGGAACCCAGGGGGATATCGGTGAATGCAAATGTCCCAAGGAAGAAGGGCAACTACCCTGCATGTGCCTGCAAGAGTTTCGCACGCTTGCGGAAGCTTCCACTTCGAAAATAACCGATGATCCTAAAGGCTGTTTAAATAGTTCACTGGAGACGTCGGAATGTTGGGACAAAGGAAGTGCTGCAATTGATAATTCGGCTGGATTTACTTTGCCCAATGCAGCAAATGCTTCACCATCAAGTAAGCGCAAGGGAAACCAGCGGTCTGTTGATGCAGGGGCCGCCAAGGATAAGGAGAGCAAGGCGAAACAACAAAAAGCCATTGTTGGGGTAGGTAGTCGTTCGTACATCGGTAAAGATTGGCGCGAAACCGAAAACTCGGTGCAGACTGCCGTGGGGGGCAAAGTAAAGCGCGCGTCGGTTCCGCAAAGTAAAAAGCCAACGGAAAAGAGTACTGAAAGCATTCGCAACAAGGATCCCAAAGCAAAAAAGCG
Organism: Holobus sp. GC000080; assembly: GCA_030556065.1. Lineage (NCBI taxonomy): Eukaryota > Metazoa > Arthropoda > Insecta > Coleoptera > Staphylinidae > Holobus > Holobus sp. GC000080. Next base: position 61,930 of record JASKGO010003483.1, on the reverse strand, counting down.
ACAAGTTTAATGATTTAACATGATTTTTTGCAATAAACTTTTTATTTTAGCTGTACAATGAGATTTCTAGGTGGTGTTTAGGGCACGTCTATTTTGTAGGTAACTCATGGCTGTGATATGAAAAAATCGCAACATATCACACCAGGAGTTCCTTCAAACCAGATACCCAGAACCACAAGCGAAAGGTTCCCGCGACGAGCAGTCAGAAAACATTCTGCTTTGCTGAACCAGCTTTATGAATTGGAAACTACTCATACAACTAGATCACCAAAGAAGAATATGCCCGACCCGATAGTATTGTTTGTAGGTTATTCGGTTTGTTCCATCGTTGTTTCCGCTCTCGCCTAATAGGCGAGTGTTCCATCTAGTCACAACGAAGAAAAGCAATTGCAAATAGACTGAACACAAGCCCACAGTACGGAGAATGCAGCGCAAGGGCATGCAAATCGCAACAAATTGTTGCACTTACCACGTGGTGCACCGTCGTTCTGTTGCTGAAGCGTCACTATGCCATGGAAACTGATGCGTGCGTTTGCGTGGACCACACCGAACAAAATGAACGAAATGGCGGGATTCGAGCGGCTTTTAATAAATACGACGCATGCGTTCTATTCCCTAATTTATAGGTAAGTAAAGTTGCCTAAAATTTAACAAAAATTGGAGATAAATTTAATTTTTTTTCGTTATTTGTTTTATCGGCAAACTTTTAAAACTAAACCTTTAGTTTATATAAATTAAATGAACCCGCTAAGGAGAATTTATAGCTTTGAACAAATACGGGTGTATCTAGAGTAAATATTGTATTACTAACAGTTGATAAAGATACTCTGTATGCTTTTCAAAATAATTTCGCAATTGAAATCACACATAAATAACATTTTGAAGAGATAACGAATTATGTGATGGTGCTACCGTTCAGTGTCACAAGTTCATCAAAATTAGTATGTCTGGAGCTTTCGGTTGTGACTACATTGCATAAGGAGGAACCATGAGTGAAAAAACGGCCGGTGAAACTATCAAAGTGAACAATTTTGAAATTCACGAGAGTGGTGTTAAGCCCAACAGACGATTTCTTTACTTCGCTGCATGTGCAGGTACGTCATTTTGTCTCAATAGTTTAAGGCAAACGATGCATTTTAATTGTTAGTGTGAAATAATGCTATTGCAAAAACACTTTGCGGAAAAAACTTTTAAAAAATGTTGAAAAAGTATCCAAAAAACAACTATTTTTTAAATTTTAATGAAATCCCTTAAAATTGTCCACAGTAAACCTGTTTTCATTCTGTGGAGGAATCGCCCTAGGATGGACATCACCCATAATTCCAAAACTAGAGAAACCATTCAACGGCAACCTAGTTTCTGGCGTAACATCTGAAGAAAGCTCATGGATAGGCTCCTTATTACCTTTGGGAGCAGCCATTGGGCCTTTTGCAGCCGGCCTAGCAGCCGATAAATTCGGACGCAAAAACACAATCCTCATGTCGGTAATGCCACTGGCGTTATCATTCCCAATTTTCGCTTATGCACATCAAGTCTCTTGGTTTTACTTTGGCCGCTTCCTCTCGGGTCTTTCCATCGGATGCATCTTCACCGTTTTACCAATCTACATTGGTGAAATATCCGAAGATGACAACCGCGGCACCCTGGGCTCCTTCCTGCAACTTTTCATAGTAACTGGACTCCTTTTCGCCTATATCACCGGCCATTATATTCCCATGCCGGATTTCAACCTTTATAGTTGCCTACTTTTAGTCCTCTCAATTTTCCTTTTCTATTTCTACATACCGGAAACGCCGCACTTTTACTTCGCTCAAGAGGAACCCACCAAAGCCAAGAAAGCCCTGATGAAACTGCGCTCTGCATCGGAAGACCAAGTGGCGGATGAATTGCGCACGATAAAGCAGTCAGTGGATGGTAGCGGCCAAAGCAAAGGCGGCTTTTCGGAAGTCTTCAAAAATAGAGCGTCGAAACGCGCTCTGGGAATATCCATAAGTTTGGTCACCTTCCAACAATTCTGCGGCATTAATGTCGTTCTCTTCTACACGCAGACCATATTTTCCGCAACAGGCACAACAATTCCACCTGAAATTGCCACGATAATCATCGGAGCCGTTCAAGTGGTTTCCAGTGCACTTACCCCGATGGTGGTGGACAGGCTGGGCAAACGGATTTTGTTAATTTCCTCAGCTGGTATGATGTGCTTATCGGAAGCAGCACTAGGATTTTATTTCTACTATTTGGAAAAAGATGTGGACGTCAGTGCAGTCTTTTGGTTGCCCATAACATCGCTGATTATTTACATGATTTTCTACTGTCTTGGTTTGGGACCTTTACCGTGGGCCGTTATGGGGGAAATCTTTTCGCCGGATGTAAAGTCGGCCGCTTCCACAATTACCGCTTCCGTTTGTTGGCTGTTTGCCTTTCTGCTCACGAAACTCTTCGCCAATGTGGTGGTTCTCATTGGAGTCGGCGGCTCCTTTGGAATATTTTCCGCGTGTTGCGCTTTTGCTTCGATTTGCATCTATAAGTTCGTGCCTGAAACCAAAGGCAAGAGCTTTGAAGAGATTTTAATTATTTTATCGAAATAAATAACTATTACACTCGATTACTCTTATTATTGTTATTGCATAATTTGTAAACAAGATTATATTTTCAGTACTTATATGATTTTAATGTTATATTTGTTAACTTTATTAAATAAAGTGTTTTTTATTTTAATTTGTTAAAATAATTATTTAAGAAGGGGTTCTTGAGTGAACGACATTGAGCCATAAATCAACCTAAAAAAATATTTTTGCGCTAAACGCAAATAAATAAATAAAAAAAAAATCAAGAACTGGAATTTTTTTAATTTATTTCATTTTTGAATTTATACAACTTTTTAATTGTTTAAAAAAATATCTATAATAAAAATCAAAACTTGGCAAATTACCGTGAACTGGAATTATCAAGAACTGGATTTTTTTAAATTTATTTCATTTTTGAATTTATACAACTTTTTAATTGTTTAAAAAAAATCTATAATAAAATTCAAAACTTAGCAAATTTCCGTGCCTCTTTTTGTTTCAAATTGAGAACGTTGAGAACCTTAAAAAAATTGCGAGTTAGGTAAATAAAAAAAGCAACTTGTTTTTTCACTCTTAGTTTGTAGAACTATTAACAAACAAAACAAAAAACCTCACCGGAACTCAAGAACTCTTTAGTTTTTATTAAATTTAGGTGTCAGATCTGATTTTTGCAGAAGAGGAGTGCGGCATGAAGTTAGCACTCCCCAACCCAAAAAAAAAATAAAAAATAGGTATGTAAAAAATTAGAATTATTAGAACCCCTTTAAGAACTATTGAACTATGTCTAATTAATAGAGAACTCATAAATAATCCACTTTTTATTTTAGGGTGCCCACTATCATTGGTGTCTTTTTTAGTTATTTAGTAAAAAAAAATATTTTATTTTATTTATATCATTTGAGGCTTTACTTACAAAAAGGTGACAACTTTATTAGTATAAATGGAATACAACAACTTTTATTTCGAAATTCTATTGTTATGTGAAAATTAACTTCACTTCTCCATTTTTATAAAAAAAAGTCTCAAGTAAAAGATCATATTTTAATTATTCTTCAAGATAATTTGATAATTCTTTTTGCGATAATAAAATTCAAGAGCTGTGCGCAGATATTTTATTAATTAATTTTGCTAAAAATAAAAAAAAAGATCATTTGAAAAAGAACGAAAGGATATAGATAATAAACTTTTATGAATCACCCTTGCCGACATCTTGTATAATAATAAAATTTATCAACATATTAACAAATACTTGAATACTAGGATAAATAGTTATCAAAAGATCTTAATGAATTATCGCTTAAAATGATATAATTGTTTTCCCGAAGCATCATTTTCTCTAAAAATGATCCGAAGTAAAAGATATTTAAAAAGAATATTGCATAAAAAACTTTAAAAAAAATCGGTTTTATTTTCATAGAAGAATCAAACTATAAAATAAATATTGGAAGCTTCCATACAAATTATTAAGAAATAGATAAAGTTGACCCCTATCTCGAATTTAAATGAAAATATTATTAGTAAAAGAATCGAATTTCTTTGTATTATTGTTTTTTCCAGAAAACAAAAACTCCCTTATGAAACTCCATCTTTAAACAATCTTTTGATTTGACGTTCGAGTTATTTCTCAATTTTTATTTTTATATGCATTTTTGGGAATACTACCAAAAGTTTTTGGATTTTTTTTTATTCAAAATATATATAAACTTGCATATACATTTCTTTAATTAAAATGCAAATTAAACTGAATCAGAAATATTGCCTAAATGTTTGCTTCAGCATATTAATTTCAATTTTTAATAAAAATAAAATAAAAACAATGAAAAACTAACCATTCATTTATTTAAAATTTATTCCAAAAATTAATTAATATTAATTTTTCATTCTTGTTACCTATAGATTAAAAAAATGTAAAGTTAATTTTGTCTGAAAAAAAAAATGATTACAAACTAATTGAAAATTGATTAATTTTTTCCCCTTTTTTTGCATGAATATAAACAAATGTAAAATTTAGGATTTTCTTTTATAACTTATCTGAAAAATTAATCAGTTCGAAAATTTCTAGCGATAAAAATCAATCGATAAACACTTATTAAGTAAACTACAGTAAACGATTCAATCAGCAGTCGAAACTTTTCACTCTTCAATTTTATAAAATTTTAAATTATGCATATTTTAATAAAAACTGCTAGGCTAAAATGTTTAACATTTTTATAAATAACTAGTAACCGATTATAGCATAAATAAAAACTTTTCATATTTCAGCTACAGCTACTCATAAATGAAATAGTAAAATGCTGTAATTCGGAATGAATATTTAATATGAAACATGCCTCCGTGTATAAAAAGGGGACATTGTTTTACAAAGCATTAATTCCCAAATGCAATCGCTACAAGCGCGTGCACACAAAACTTAATGTCCAAAAATAAAAGTAAACACGCAAACACTAAAAGCATTAGCATTAAAAGTTTTTCCATGGGACTTTAAATATATTCATTATTTTGGGTAAAAACAGACTAAAACAAAAACAATTGGGCCCCGAAACTAAACTAAAAAAAAAAAAACGATTTAGACCCGATAAATTTTAATAAGCTTCAATTGAATTTATTAAAAATTTTGATTTGATGTTGGATTAACACTTCTGATTAAGATAACTAAACAGTAAAGTCAATGGAGAGAAATTGGATAATAAAATGGACCAACTTTTTGGGTATAACTCCAAGCAAATATTTGCAAGAACACGAATGGTTATTAAAAACAAAAACAATCTTCATTTGTTCCTTATTCGTGTACTTTCAATTCAAAAGTTTCGAAATCAAAAGAATTGAAAACGACGAGAATTTCGCCGACTTTCTGATGGATTTCGGACTGTTCACCTCCTTCACAATATCCATCGAATTAATAATTTTTAAATTAAACATTTATCATTTAAAAAAGTACCGAGAATTGCGACAACAATTAGACGATGCGTACAAAATTGCCAAAACATGGAATGCCAATATTTTCGATGGATTTTACAATAAAATCTGTGCGGTAATTATTCTACAATTCCCGCTTTTAATAATTTATGGATCAAATTTATTAGTATGGGATGTTTTATTCTTGTCTGGCTTTTTGTTACAATTCATAAAGCAATATTATATTTTTTGGATGAATCTATTGGTTTGGTCTTATTTCCACTATGAGAATCAACTCTTAAAAGCTTTGAATGTTCAAATTAAGAATATTATAAAGCAGCATTCGTTTTCTGTATCGTATTTCTCGATTACAAGACAGAAATTTATCAAATTTGAGGACGATCCTTTAATTCTAGCGAACTTTCATAATATTTTGGCTAAAGCATCGGACAATTTGAATGATCTGTTTGGATTGCACATTTTCCAAGTGACTTTGCAACTGATTCTTGCTATATTATTGGTTGTTAAACAATACTTTGATGGATTATGGCAATGGGACGCTTTGAAAATTTTATTGTTATTTCTGGAAACCACATTTAGAGCTGTAAGTAGTATAATAATTATCATTTTTGATCATTTTTTTTATTGAAGAAGCAATGCGTCTTCTCCTGCATTTTTAATTTAAAATTTTTATATTATTTTAAAATAAAATATAGTGAGTAATTTATCTGAATTTTGTTTATGAACCAATTATTTTTTTGCGCAAGCAAAATTAAGAAAAGAATGATAATTTATCGACGAAGGGGTATATTTAAACAATTTTTAAATGTTTGATAATATTTTATTTAATTATAAATATATTAAATAAATTATTATAGCAAAATTTGAAAACCAACTTAAAAGAAAGTCCCAAGAAAATTAGGAAAATTAGATGAATTTCAAAAATTGATGTGCCTCTTGTTATTTTCACTTCATGTTTCATTATGTGAGGAATAACTTACACTTTTTATCTTTGAAAGTGATTTTAAAGTTGGAAAATTTACTAATTTGATATGATATGATATGATATGATTAATATAAGTGTACCAATTTTAAGAATATTCGGGTAACAAATAAAAATAATAGCAGGGGTGGCCTAAAAATCGTTGTCACCCGATATATCAATTTCATTCCTTCTTTGTTAATCAATTATCAATTAAACATTTAATTTTGCGAAAAACGCGGGATATCTTTAAACAATATTTAATAGTTTAAAATTAAATTTATTTAACAAGTTAGTTTCCTGACTGCCAAAATCTCGTCAAGAAAACCATAAATTCAAATTCAAATACGGAATTGCCCAGTTGCACTTTCCATTTCATTTTGTTAGGAACAAAATACAAATTACGCTTTTAATTATCGAAACATTTTCATACTCTAAAATTTATTAGTGCACAAGTCATAAAATGGTCAAATTTATTGAACTTGTTTTCAGACACAATTGGCAATTATGGTCACAGCAGGAGAAAAAATAAAACTAAGAAGTGAAAAAACAAATATCGCTGTTGTAAATTTAATGAATAGTAGTACATTGGAATTGGAAGCCACTGAAGAATTGGCGAATTTTTCGCAGCAAATCAGTGTAAGACCAATGGGCATTGCCGCGGCCGGATTTTTCGGTGTCAACCATGCATTATTATTCACAGTTTTGGAAATACTAACCACTTACGTAATTGTTACTATACAGTTTTCACAAATGCAATAAATTAAAGAAACTGAATGTTGAACTATGAAAATTAAAAAAAAAAAAAGCGATAAAAAAGTTTAAAAATTTAAGAATAAAAAAGGCTTAGTTAAGTAAACCAACGAAAGTTTTTACTATCTTATAAATTATCACTAATTAAATATTAAATGAATTAAATTTTTACTAAACGATTTTCCACGGGGTCTTGACTAAACTTATCAAAACTTTTCAACAATTCGCTCAAAATTATTACTTTAAATTGCTTTTACGCTCTGGCTGGCAGAGTGCTTAATTCGTGCCACACTATGCAAATAATCAGTTGCAATGTTGCAAATACTGACAATATTTATTTTAAGGTCACGAATTTGCAAAATTGCACTATTTTTACATTAATAATAAATGAAAAGCGCTAAACAACAAAAGGTGAGACTGAGAGTTTGCGGTTGCGGAGCGCTAAATCAGTGCCGCCAATATAAACGACCGAAAAACCCCCACGTCATCTGTCAAGAGTCTTCTGTACGTGTGTGTAGTTTAGAGCTGCGACCTTGGTGAATAATGTATTTATTAGTATAGGTGGATTTGAGGTTCGCGAACTACGTAAAATCCAACGTACAGGGAGCCTCTGCAGCAGCAGCAGCAGCCGCAGCACATGTGTTAATTTCCGCGGAATCCGGCGGCACCTTGCAGAATCCCTTGGCGGAGGCGCGTGTAATGCACCAGTGCGAGTAAGTAGAACGGAGTTTCAGTGATGTGAGAGCCGCACGGGCCGTGTTATTTTCGTAAAAAAAGATAGCATTGCTGGAGGATTGGCACCCCTCTGACGAGACGACCGTTTCCGCGAAGGTCGACACGCGAATAATAGTAACTGAAAGTCGCCACCGCCGCCGCCGCCGCCGCCAATCAGCCACCAGCAGCAGCAGTAGCAGCGGATAGTGATGTTCGCGACAGACGGCGGTGAAATTGGATGAGGCTAAGACTAACAAGGTGCGTATAAGGGGGCACCCAGTAGCCGCAAATATTGGGTCACATAGATCACGGTGCTAGAGTCCACCCACATTGCATGACTCAATTAGCGCATTTCTTAATTGCCGTCCGCGAATCTTCTTCGGTTTATTTTTACTCTTTTATAACACGCAACACACACATACAACATGTATGTGCATACCGTACACATCGGACGCGAAGATGTATTGGAAGACGAGCGCTCAACTTAATATAAATGAAAAGAAAAAAAAAACAATTGATTACGCCATACCTATTTTCGTGCAGATTGTTTTGCTTGCTGCTGCTGCGTATTCTTTCTCACGAATTTCTGATGTTGCTTGTGTGTAGAGTGTGTGCAGGTGCAGAGTCCCCCAGGACCTACCATGGACGCAGGAGGCGGACGCCGGAGAGCCGCGGTCAAGTCTTCCGCCGAGGAGCAGGCTTTGGATCTGATTGCCAAAGAGGTAACAACCACTTGTTTTTTTTTTTTTTAATCAACGCACTCTGATCCGTGCATAGCCCACCACTGTTATTCAATCGGAAATAGGTAGAAACAAAAGACGTAAATAACAAAACAAAGCGGGCGGCGAAAAACAATGGATATTACTAATATTATCGCTTAGAGACTGTAGAAAGCCGAAGACTCGAAAAACGTGTACGTGCTGCGTAAATTCTAAGTCGGTATTTAGGAGAATGAACTCCGAATGCATTTTAAAGAGGGTTTCCAGAGTTTACTATTTATACACTTCGTATATGAATACCAGTCTGCGACCCTACTAGTACAGAGTCACAGAGCAACGACGCATAGAGTCACATGTTTCGTTTAAACATTATTTAATTAAATATTTGCCAAGTTAATTTACAAAGTGTCGTCGTGTACGGTGATCGTTGAAAACGTTCGTTATTACAATGGTGGCCGAAATGAAATGGGACAAAATTCGCAATTGCAAGCAATTTTCCGCCTCCTCGATCGCCGATTGCTTACCCAACGGCCACAATTCGCTTGTAATGCGTGCCACTTGGAACTCCACTCTTCGCACCTACGTAAGTGTCCTGTTTGTCGTACACGTCCCGTGTCTCGTTCATTAATTTATGGAACCATTATCAACTGAGAGGAAACCCGCAATGATAGCCGAATGCATTTACGCGATGTCTTTCCAGCACGTATCGGGCGCGATTAGAATGTCGATAAAGGTGTTTATCGGTTTCAGGCCGAAGCTAGACTCCTGGCGAGACGGGCGGCACGGGCAGAAGCTCGCGAAATCCGAATGAGGGACCTGGAGCGCCAGCAGCGAGAGCAAGAGGAGAACGCCGATCGGCAGTTTGATATGTTAACCGAACCCATCACGCGAAGACCGCTCACCACGTCCCGATATCTGTCCAGTCGTAGATCCTCCGAAGATTCCCTGGAGGATGCTAGTAGTTTCAGAGATCTTCGGGTGAGTTACTGATTTCTTTAAGATTTCTGAAGTTTGTAAATAAAATGTGTTAAATTTTGCAGCACGAACTTAAAGAAATGGATGAGAAATTTCGAAAGGCCATGATAGCTAATGCTCAATTAGATAATGATAAAGCGGCTCAAACGTATCAATTGGAACTCTTGAAAGATAGGTTTGTTGCAATAATATTTGTTTTATTACGATATATACAATGAATTTGTTTTTGTTTTGTAAATATGCAGATTAGGAGACTTAGAAGAAGAATTATCGCAAGTGCGACGCGACCACAAAAGCAAATGCAGGGATTTCGAGCAACTGAAGAGGCTTCTAGTGCAAGTGAAAGAGGAACTGGCCATATATAAGTTGGAACTGGAGGACAGGGACCGCTTGATCGCGGAAAAAGGTCTGGTTATAGTGGGCGAAGAGTGTCCGGCCGACGAGGATTCGAATAGCGGCCTATCGAATGGGCCGACACGAATAAAACGGGCGCTCGTCAGTGCCGAGAATGCAGCCTTCCTGGAAACAGCCGGCGGCGGCAGTTTAGACGTCCGGTTAGCCAACTTCCTGAAGGAGAAGAGCGAGCTGCAGGATCAGATTAGTCACTTGAAGTTGGAATTGGATGAGGAGAGGAATAGGCATCGAAAGAATAGCGGCGCGACTATGAACGGGCCTAATTACGACTCCGACGGCGGCGCTGCTGATATGCAAAGTATAGAGAAGGGAACAACGAGGGTGGGCATTGTGAAGCTATTTGTATGTTTGGTTGATTTTAGGGGAGGCGAGCAAACAATTGGCGGAGTATAAATTTAGAGCGCAGAAGGCGGAACAGGATGTGGCGACCTTGCAGGCGACAGTGGCCCGACTGGAGACGCAAGTCGTGCGATATAAATCGGCGGCTGAAATATCAGAAAAGTCGGAGGAATCTCTCAAGGCCGAGAAACGGAAATTGCAACGAGAGGTAAATATTGATTGATTTTTTTTTTTTCAATGGATGTTGGAAGTGGTAGTGGTTTATTAGTAAGGTGGCCATTATTTTTTTTTTTATTGAGAATCGTTAAAGCTTTTGTTTTTTTGAGGCTGAAAATAATTTTGAAAACAATAGTCGCTGCTCGTAATTATGTTTTCTCAATTAATAAAATAAAAACAAGTCTTAAAACTATATTGTAAAAGAAAATAATGTTTTCCTTTGAAACAAGTATTTTGGGGTAATGAATTTAAAAAAACTTAAAGTTATCGAATAATGGACACCATATGCAGTTATTTATTGAGTAATTTATCAAAATTTAATTTTTGGTTGTCAATATTTTAATTAATGGATTTTAATTGCTGCAAATAACGATTTTTTTGCTTATGAAAGTAACACTGGCCTGCGCACATTTTAGTTTCTAGAATTTTAGGCCTGATTTTAAATGTCTTATTGTCGAGAAAGAAGAAAAAACATATTTTTGAAGAATCATTTGTTTATTTTCACTTAACAAATCAAAAAAATCATTTACGAAATTTCCTTTACTGAAATTGTTTTGGATAAAATGAAGTTGCTAGCCATAATGAAGTCACCGTAAGATAAATTTTTCGAATAAGAAAATTAAACGAACGAGAATAATCAAAATGAGGGTAGCAGAAGGAAAATTAGAATTGATAAGTTGAAATTACTGAAATCAAAATTTAGGGCAATACGAAAATTATCCATTCAGATACAGTGGGCCATTTGTTTCTGTAGACATTTGTTATTTCAGCAAAATCTAAAAAGTGATTTCAATTGATAACATTTTGAATTGTTGTTACAAACAATTATTTTCTAATAAAATAAATAATTAAATATTCTAAGAATGCACAAACAATATTTAGGAAATGCACTATTTTCAGGATTCAAGCAGTTCTTGTACAGACTCTGCAAGTACTAGTTGTAGTTATAGCGAAAGTGAAGGTACAAAACAAAAAAATGAAACACGTTGTGTCCGTCCCAATATTAACGTCTAATGTGTTAATTGTTTTTCGCGTAATTTAAACCCATCATCCATTTTATGACTAAATAAATATTTTCACCTGTGGTCGAGATTCAAATGTCCCCACATCAAGTGTTCTGTTTTGTTCCGTTATATTTTATTTTGTTCTATATTTGTAACACTAATGCGTGTTACAAGATTTATCGAAGCTTGACTAAAACAACGTTTGTTTTTAGGCTCGGGAAGCGCAGAGTAAAGCTGAGGAACTGGAAGTGTCGAATACGCATCTAATAAAGCGTCTCGACAAGCTCAAGAACGCCAAGTCGGCTCTCCTAAAGGACCTTTGACAATCAAAAATTTAGTTGCTGCCTGTGAGATTCCCCTGTATCCCCGGCGAAACCAATTCAATCAATCAATTTACTACATACACAATCTACTAACACTACTAAAGTAATTTTTAAGCAATAGCCCCCCGCGTGTAGCTCTGATGAACGATGTTAATAAAAAAAAATAGGACTTGTGACTGCACCAAGAATCGATTGCCAAGACAGTACCATAAGTATAGTTGCAAACGTGAGCCTTATTTATATTTTCAGGGTTTTACAAATGTTGCAAAACTGTTTTGGAGTATTTTTATTTTTTTGTTTTCGTTGTATTTTTTTTGTTTTTTTAATGTAATATATTGTCAGTAGTTGTGATTTTAAAAAACAAATGTCAATCAGTTTGTAGCAAAAATGTGTAAGTTTTTAAATATTTGTAAAACCTGGTTCTATAAAACTATACATATAATTATGAAATTAAAAAATAGTGATTTTTAATGTGGTTTAAATGTACATATTACTTTGTAATTTTGTTTCGTTCCACCGCATAATCCGTGCATCGATTTGCACGCAAAATTAATCGATGAATGCGATAGATGTTGTTGTTATGTTAATTAAACTAGGCAAGTTTTCAATTTGAAATCAATTAAATAGTAATGTATATCGTCGATCATTAATTGTTTTTCATTTTCTATTTTTTGTGAATACTTAGTTCTATTTATTTAATTATTTTCTCTGTCGTATTTATTTCCCCACTAGCGATTATTAATTACATTATAAATAATATACAATGTATAGATAAAATTATTATTATTACTGTTTTTTTCTTTTCTTTTTAAATCGAGGGAGCCAATCGCTAGCAACATTTTATGTAAAATATTTATACCTGTAATGAAACTAATGAGATGATGATGATTATAGGTGGAAATTGAATTGGAGAAAGATGGTTGTTGTGTTGAAATTATTAGGGAAAGACGCACTTTACGAAAAAACAGCAAGGATTGCTTTTCTTTCATCCTTCTGTTTTCGTGTAATATATGATTATGATGAACAGTACATATTATATTTAATAATGGGTTTTAAATCAATCAATCAATGTATATTATTATATATTATGTAATTAATGAAAATGGTATATAACACACGAACAATTTAGTGCGAAATAATTTTAATACTGATTAATAAAATTGTAAGAAAACTTCTTTGTAGTTTTGACTTGGCAGGTTTCATTTCAGATGTTTCTTTCCTCTTTCGATAATTATAATTATCGTAATTTGTTAATCAAGTACTCAAAACTTAAAATAATTGAATTTGTTACTAGTTTTTTTTTACATATGTTTTAAATGGCGGTTGAGTTCGCGTGCCCTAAAGACAATTTTTATTGCAGATTTGTATTTTTAGGTTTTTTTTTACTATTTTAAAGTATTTCTCTTGCTGCTTTTGCATGAACTTCAATGAAAAGCAACTTTTTGTTTATTTTCAATATTAAATTGGGCTTTTTGTCGTATTTTATAGCAGAATCTGACAATGATTTCATTAAAAAATGTTATAAAATATTGAAATGAAAGAGGTGAGCCACTTTTCAGTGTCACCCTGTATAATATTAAAAAGACGTTCAATTTTCTTTAAAATGGTATAAAAAAAATTATGATAAGAACTGTTTTATAAACTCCAATGAAAGGTGATCGATTGATTGATAATTTTATCTTCTAAATAAGATCCAATTTTAAATTAAATCAACATTTTCTCCGTGTAGCGAAATTATCAATCTAATTAATCTAAATTTGTGGAGAATAATTAAAAAAATATTAATTATTCACTCCTAATCACCATAATTAAAATTGTGAGTTAAAGAGCCATAACTCGAAAACGAAAAAAAAAAAGAAGAGTAGCAGAATCGACAGCTTAGAGAGGGTAAACTTTTCTTAATTTTTTCGTTTTTTTTTTTGTCATTTTAACTTCTGAAACCGAATCTGATATCAATTTTTCTTCATCATCCCAAGTTATTTCAAAGATATGTTAAAATTTTGTTAATATGGTATGTTTTCCGCATTATTTCCGTAATTTTATGCCAAAATTAATTAATTAATTGAATTTTCGGTTAGAAGAAATAAATAAATAAAAGTTCCGTCAAATTTGGCTCTTGTACCAACGGTAAATTATCGAAAATCTTATGAATAACGTGGTTTTGAACAGTTGAGACTAAATATTAAGTCAACAACTCACAGGATTTTAACAAAATAAATTACAAAAGTTTTAGTTATAAATAAATTACAAGTTTTTAGTTTTATGATCATTGGTCAATATTAGAGCCAAAAGATCCGACCGTTTGTTTGTAGCGGTCCCAAGTTTTGTTACAGCATCAATGAGAGAACTTTTTTGGGCCCAAATTAAATGAACTTAACTTTCACATGAAATTCCATTAACAATATGAATAGACCTATATAACAATAAATTTTAAACTTTCTGTAATAATTATAAGAAAACTATGGGTGATATAGAAAAAGACTAATGCTAATATCAGATTCAGCTTCGCCACATAAAAGTACATAAAAAATTGATAAAATACTCGAAAAAGTTGTTTCACTGTTGGCCTAAGTAATTTAAAAATAAAAATTCGTTGGAACGAAGAATTTTTTTTCTTTTTAATTAATGCAATTTACTTTTATGCAGCTTTGAAAATAAAAACAACAAAAAATACAATAATTTTTATAAATAAATATTTACTTTTTTCCAATTTATATAAATAAACAAACGGGAACGATATTACAAACAAACAAATTTAAAAAAATATTCTCCCATTTCATTTCCTAATGACAAATAAATTAAAGCTCTGAATATTTAATAACCTTACAACACCTGGGTAATTGTAAGCATTAGAATAAATAAAAACTAGAAAAAAACGTGTATTTCACATAAAGACGCAATATTTAAAAGCAACCGTTTCACGTACCTGGTGTACTTTTAATACCTTTCGATTGAAGCACCAAAAGCGCAAATTGTTTTTCTACTTTCAAATTCCTATAAATAAAATATGATTTTTACGTTTTAAATAAATAAATTAAGAGCAGCAATGGAGGATAATTGGATAATAAAGTGGACCAACTTTTTGGGAATAACTCCAAGTGAATATTTACAAAGACACCAATATCTACGAACAATAAAAACGGTCGTCGTTTGTTCGCTATTTGGATTTTTACAATTCGAAGGCTTCTCGGTAAAAATGACGGAAAACGAAAATCATTACGGCGACTTTCTGATGGATTTCGTGCTTTTCACATCCTTCACCATAGTAATCCTATTGGCAATCTTAAACAACAACCTATTCAAATTTAAAAAATACCAACAACTACGCGAACAATTCCAAGAAGCGCACAAAATGGCGCTCGATTGGAATGAAAATGCTTTCAACGGCTTTTACAATAAATTTTACAACTTCATCATACTTCAAACACCGCTTATGGTAATATTCGCCTTGCATTTAATACTATGGGGAACAACATACCTGGAGGGCAATTTGATAGTATTTGTAAAGCAACACTTCATTTTTTGGACCAATTTAATGGTCTGGACTTACATTCACCACGAAAACCAACTGTTGAAAGTTTTAGAAGGACAAATTGAGAAAATTCTGAAAAACCCAATGTTTCGCGTGTCTTATTATTCAATAACAAGACAGGAAGTTATTCAATATAAAGACGAGCCTTTACTCCTATCGAATTTCCACCACATTTTGACTAAAATAGCCGACAATTTAAATGATCTCTTTGGATGGCACATGTTAATCATAACTTTACAGTTTATTATTTACATTTTGCTGATACTCAAGCAATACGTCGACGACTTGTGGGAATGGAACGGTGAGAAAATATCGCTGGTGTTTCTGGAAATATTTTTCAGACTTGTAAGTTTATTGATCCCCAAGGAAAAACGCTAAAAGTTAGTAAAACTGTTAATGTTTGCAGTCGCAATTAGCAATTATCGTGATTGAAGCTGAAAAATTATCACTTGCATGCGAAACAATAAATATCGCTTCTTGTAATTTAGTAAGTAGTACAGTGGAAAAGGAAATCAATTTAGAAATGGTCTGTTTTTTCCAACAAGTCCATGTTCGACCAATCTGCATAACAGCAGCTGGATTCTTCAAAGTTAGTCATACATTATTGTTTCGAATTATGGAATTAATAACAACGTATGTAATAGTTATATTACAGTTTGCACAGACGCATTAATAATAAATATAGAACAAACTAAACAAACTTACAGCTTATAAAGGATACTGATTTAAATTGGCCAGGTCGTCGTCGTCGTGGCGGTTTTCTAAATTTGCCACTTCGCGTCTAAGTTCAGTGATGCATGCTGCCAATGCCTCGGGATTCACACCAGCCTCCACTAATCGTACGCAAATTGTGAGAGATTCCGGATCCAAATCTGTGCTCATCAAGCGAGACAGTTCCAATAAGGCCAAATAGGTCTCCTTGGCTTCGTTTATTTGACTTGCTGACATGTTACGCATCTAAAACAGGTATTCTTTAAAAGTAACTAAATTTATTTTACAACTATTTACTTTCACTGTTTTTATTGAATTTTGTGCTAGTGATAACTTTCCAAAAAACACTTTTGTTATTTGAGGTTATGTTATGTTTAAATTTGAATTGAACAATTGCACTATAGAGTGCAGCACAGTAAATTTAAAATTCCACCAGTGATTTATTTAAAAAAGTAACGGTTTTTTATTATAACTCCTGCAAATATTTATAAAACTTCAATAAAAGTATCGATATTTATGACTAATTGAATGAAACAACTAAAAACAGCAGAATAAATAAAAAAACTATAAAAGTAATGAGAATAACTATATGCAACTTCTAATGCAAAATTTGAACCTAACCTACTTGTTTGCAAACCGTTGACCGCAGTTGACCGCTTTAAAAATTAAAACGCAATTTTAAACGAAGAAGCCACAAAGGAACTGATAAGTCAATAATCAACACTCACTGTCTTTATATTATCAAGTGCCTCATATAATTGCAAAAATGCGCGAAACATATACACTAGAGGAGGACGAATTCATTCTAAATTTTATCATTGAACACAAGGAGTTCTTTAGATTACGAGGCAGAGAGGTGTGGCAGAGCATGGAGCACAGTCCAGGGACCACCAGGACTTGGCAATCAATGAAGGAACGCTTTGTGAAGAAAATATTCCCGTCATTGCATACATATAATATAAACCCAGAGGATCGAACAATGATTTATAGAGGATTTATTACATCAAAACAAAGCAACACAACATAGATCTTGAAATTATACATTTAAATTTAATGTTTTGAATGTCTTTTTTTTATACTTTCAATAGCACTATCAATATATCAAAATTATATACTCTTTTTGTAATATAATTAGTTATTAGTTTACTTTTAATTCAATCCAATGAGGCAAGAAATTATAATTTCTGTAACAGGTTTTTTAATGTCATATTTAAGAAATTAACTTTTGCAATCAACTGTAATAAATAACATTAACTATTGACTAAAATGATTCAATAATTTTAACATTTCTTTTTTATTAATACTTGTTACATTTTCAAAAACAAAAAAATCAAGCAACATTAACAAAAAAAAAAAAAAAAAAAACGGAACTCAACAAAACAAAAATAACGTTTCAATATACAACTTATTAAACTAAATCAGAACTTTGAGTGTAATACATGGTAATACTTGGAAAACACCAAGAAAGAAATGGCACAAGTGAAACATGTTAACAAAAAAAAAACATCAGTCTATTTCTTACCAAGAGATAAGTAATCCTCTCTGGTAGCACTGACATATTCGTCCACCAAGTCCTGGACCACTTCTCTACTACTGTCCAATTCATCCAAGTTATCCTTGAACATTTCTTCTTTGCGGAACTGCTCCAGGAAAGCTTCCCTTTTGCGCAACTTATCGTACTGTTGCAGACACCTGTTGAATAACTGGAAAACAAACAAATTTATAACATACAAATTTAAATTATACACTAATAACAATGCTAATAATAAATAAAATTAAAATAATACCATTGACTAAGTACTTATTAGTCAATGATAACACACTTACCGAACTTATATTGGTGTGATTGGCCAGCATCAAACCGGAAACCCTGTGAGCTGTTTGAATGTAGGGAGATTTTCGGGAAATGGCCACCTGGATCGAAGCAGGGCCCCACGGGATGAATGATGCCATCTTTCTTTCACGTATACGCTGCAAAGAGCGATGCACCTGAGTGGGATCGACTTCTCCCTAAAAGCAAGAGCGTTCAATGTAAATACTCAAAGTTTTTTATGCATTACACAATTCTTTCTGAATTTCCGTTTTAATGCACGAATTCTAACTGTAGTTTAAAAAAAAAAACTAAAGTATTTTAAATATTTTTATTTTAAAGTAGTGTGCTGTGATTTTTTGACATAATCTTAGGTGATTCGGATTAATTTAAGCCGATTCACGGCCTTCTAGAACCATTTTTTGCGACTAAAATAATAAAAATTCACGGAAAGCATGGCGTTAGACTAAAAATGACTCATGGAATCTAAAAAAGTGAAAAAAAGTTGGGGCTGCCATTTAAAAATCAAAAGTTGTGGTAATTTCCGGTGAAACCGGAAGTGATGAAAAAATAAAATTTACGTCAATCAATCCGAAATGTTGTCTTATAGAAATGAGCAAAATTTAATAAAAATCGATTGGTATATAAAGAAACGAAAGGGGTGAGCCACTTTTCAGTATCGCCCTGTATGTTGCACTCGCCCAAAAAATGGACACCGCGCACTTAAAAAAAATATTTCCGGAAAACAAAAATGACTTATAAAAATCTAATTTTTAATTTCGATAAAGTCTTATAAATTTAGATCAAATTAAAGTATTTCTAGCAGTAATTTAAGATTAAATTTAAAAAAAAATCGACCATTTTCTTAAGGATCCAAATAATTGCTCTGGTTTCCAGAAAAGTAAACTTTGGCATAAAAAACATGTTTATCCCTTATCAATGGCGAGGAATACAATAATACAATCAAATTTCGAATTTAGGACAGAAAAATCGTGTCGACCGAGTTTAGTTTAGTTTAAAAAAATGTAATGACAGTAAGAAAAAATGGAAGATAATAAAACTGATAAAAACAAACCTGAATAATATTAAGAATGGAGACAAAGCAATGTTGCGAATTGCGATCCAGAGCCGTAGAAACCATCATGTTTTTCGGCTGTAAAAGCCGTCTCATCACATCTAAAACCGTAGTTTTCCGGACACTGACTTCATCCGTATCAGTACTTAACGGCGTGTAACCAGTCATAAGAAAATGCAGTCTTGGCGTTGGAATCAACGGAGCCAAAAGGCCCATCAGATCGTTATTCATATAAGCCGGATACCTCAGAGTGGCCGTCGACACGGACATAATTGTGCTGACCAAACTGTTTATTTGCGTAAAAGTAGGATTCTGAATGTGCAATCTATCAGCTGCAATTCTGTTCAGAGCTGTATTGTCCAAAACAACCACAGCATCAGCAGCTTCCGTTAGCCGCTTCAATGTCAACAACGAATTGTACGGTTGTACAACCACATCGCTTATTTCGTCCTGATTTGGAAACACGCTGTAAGTTTGCAGCAACTTTTTCGGATAACGGTCGCTGAGCTTTTCCAAAATGTAAGAGCCCATGCCTGAACCAGTCCCACCAGCTATCGAATGACATAACACAAAGCCCTGCAATTACAGACAAAAAAAATTTAATAAAAACTAAATTTTGTTTTGTCTGAAATATACTTCTAAACTGTCAGAGCCCTCAGCTTCCCTATCAATAATGTCTAGAATTTCCTCGGTGAGTCTTTCCCCTTGGGAGTAGCCACAAGCCCAATTGTTGCCGGCTCCTCCGCCGTTTTTTGAAAGAAATACATTCTCCTGGTTGTACAAATGGGAATATGGGGAATTCATTATGGTGTTTATTACTCTGGGCTCCAGATCCATGAGCACTGCTCTGGGTATGTAGTGGTCATCATCTGCTTGATAGAAAAACACATCTTTGCGGTCTACTCCTTCGGTAACGAAATCTTCGAGAACTCCTTCGGGATTGATGCCGTGTTCTGCACATAGGCGTTTCCAAAATTCAAAACCAACTGAAAGAAAACAGGAAATATATTTTTGCTGTTTTGCACTGTTTGTTGTACATACTTTGATTGCCACATTGGCCGAGTTGAATTGTTATCATTTCACAAGGCATTTTTTAGGCCTTTTGCAAGTTTTTCTTTCTAAATTAATACAAAATGAAGATTGTCTTTGGTTCACTTCTTTTTTTTTTTTTTTTTACAAAAACTTAGGTTAGGAAAGCTTTCAGCTGAATTTTTCAGAATTTGCTGAATCGTGTTTTTCGGTTTTCATCAGCAAGTTTTGAATTAAATTTGAACACTTGAAACTACAATATCGCTAATGTTTTTGCCAGTAATTGTAAAAAATATGGTATTTTTCATCAACAGAAAGTTTAAAAATTCAAATTTTGAATTTTTCTTATTTGACAACATTTGACAGTCTTCGTTTTTGACTTTCATAAACAAAGGCTTTAACGGTTAAGCAAGTCGGTTAAGAAATTTTAATTTGCATTATTAATTTTTTAATTAATTTAAGTTTTCTTCAGTTTAATAAAGAAGTTGACTGGAGCCGGCAATGTCCCTTAGTCAAAAGAAACAAGTAAGCAGACCTTCACTTAATTCTGTGCATTTTCTTAAAAACAACTTTGTATTTCAGGAACTGTGCCTTAGAAATAGAATGTTTCTTGAAGCAAACAGATTGGAAACATTTAAAAAATGGATTTATAATGATGACAAAAAGTGCAATGCTTCAAAGGTATAATCCTTCAAAAACATAAAATTACAGAACAAACATCATAAGAGTTTTGTTTTCAGATGGCAGAAGCTGGCTTTTATTTTATTGGTTCCACAAGAAAGGATAAAGATGTTGTTGCCTGTTTCATGTGTAAAAAGGTCCTGGATGGTTGGGCGGAGGACGACGATCCCTGGCTGGAACACTGTGGTCATGCCAATTATTGTTCTTTTGCAAGCAAGCGAAAACCTGAGTGTGATTACACTCTTGAAGAGTTCATGGATGCATACAAACAGTTTCGCTCCAAATTGTTTGATGAATTAGAGGAGAAAGTTGATGAGGTTTATGATAAAGAAACTAAAATTGCAATCAAAGCATTTAGGAAAATGGTGAAGCCACTTTTGAAGAAAAATTCTTCTTGAGAAATGTTCTTCTGGTTTGTGTTTGTTATTGTAATGATGTTTTGACTAAAACTACATAGTAATAGGTACATAATGTAAAATCAGAATTACTTAATTTTTATTGATTTCAACAGTCTTTTTTTTAAATAAATTATTTGCACTTTTTTTAAATACAAGTTTTGCAAAAGTTTTTGGTTTTTGTAAACCTCTCATTATAATTTTTCAAAATTTGCTGATTTCAATTTCCTTCTTTATTGGCCCTTAAAATGCTTAAATTTTCTTCCAAAATCATTTCTATATCTTTTAAAGTTCTCAAGATGCTTAATTTAATAAATTTTAGTAATGCGCTATCACTTTCTTATTGATTTCTCAGGTAAATAAGCTTTGAAAAAAAAAAATAATTACAAAGCATCCTATTTTAAAACAGGAGTTATGATTTTTGTATGTTTATATTCAAAAAAAGACACAGATTATTTTGGTAGAAAGTGAAGGCTTTTTGAAAGTTCGAACCAGAAAAAGAAATTAGCATACTTGGAGAAATAACAAAAATAACATGGTAAAAACCAAAAACTGGAATATCCATAAACTTTTGCAAAGTACCGCATATTTTGATGCCATTTCTAGCCATGACTCTCTATTTCAAGAAAATAATAATAATCTTACCCTTTGAAATATTAGTAATTGCACATGTCCCTTTATAAAATACTTATTGTCAGTGCATTGAACACTCTTTAATGTAATCCAGCAGTTGAGCAGTGTTTATAAGATATGAAAATTATGATTTTCCAGCTGTTGTTTTGCTAGAGCAAGCAAACGAAGTAAGTAATTCCTGCTTTGCGGATTTACGTAAAACGTTAAAGTGGTAGGTTCGAAGGGTGTGCCCAGTGGCGATGGAGCAGGACTAACATCCGGCGAAATGCTCATCTCGGAATGCTCCGGACTAATATTACTCTCCGATGGTATTTGTACTAAACCAGAGGTATTGCGCACAAAGTCAACAACACGAGCCCTGCATGCAGGATCCATTTCCAGGACAACATCATCTTCCACCACTTTCGTTGACGACGTCTTCACCGGGTCTACTTTTAATGTCAATAAAGTGGGATCATTGCTTACTATGCCTGTGAGTCGTGCCAAAGCCAGCGTTCTTTGCGGCAGGTCTTCGTCGAGATCCACTATGGCGAGAGCTGAGGTAGTCAGCACTAGGGCCACAGCGTCATAGTGACTCACATTGGAAATGGCTGTGGCTTCGGAGACGAACAAAATGTTGCTTTCGGTGATCGATTGAAAGAACTTCCACTGGTATTTCACTACTGAGTTCGGAGAGGAAAATATGTGATTCAGCACTGGTTTCATTCGGGGCTCTGGCATCACGTTCCAACCTGCTCCTTGTAATAATCCTAAAAAAAAGGTAATTTTTAAGATTTTAAATAGAAAGAGAAAAAAAATCAAATTTTGCGCTGCAATTGCTAACAATTAATTGTAGACGGAATAAAATGCAAAATTTGAAATAAAATTCGAAAGAAGAATATACCTTCTCCCGTTAAAGCCAACAATTCCGCCGCTCCGCTCAACGGTTTGGTAAAAACACCAACAATTCCGCGTCCAACACCACTGACCAGAGCCTTGGGCGACACCCCATCATTCATAACACTTTGCAGCGGATGATGAGCAATACCGCCAACGGCTCCCAGTAAACTAATCCCAAATCCAGTAAGCCCCTGCACGAAACCTTGCGTGAGCCCTTGCGGTCTTTGCCTTCGCGTCTCTTCAGTCCTTCTTAAATGCTCCTCGTCCAGCGTCAGTCTGTCCAAGTTCCTAGCAACACTCGAAGCCAACTTAGTGATCGATTGCAACGTGCCGGCCGTTACGTGTTTCATCAAACTTGCCGAACCGTACGAGACGCCCCACAAGAAAGCCCAAGGGCCTTTGAGGAAACCGTAGTACGGCAAACTGACAAAGTCCCTCAGGCCAGTACCCATCGATCTGGCTAGTCCACCGGGGCTACCTAAAAGTTCCAAGGAGCCCACAACCCATCCGGCCCCGAAAATGGCCCCGGATAGGTAATGCATAGTCATAGCGTGTCCGAGGCGGTAATACGTTGTGAAGAGTCTTCGCTTATCAAATCTGGAGAACTGCAGCGGCGACTGATCGAGTGCAATGTACAATTTAACGGAGGAATGTACCGAGAGCAAGATGGAGATATCTTCTACAGTAAATTGTTGCAAATATATCGGTTGCGCCAGCATTGAAGCTCCGAATGTTATGTGCGCCGGCACTGGTACACTGGTCGCACTGATTTTGTACTCTTGATTCGGTTTTGGTGCTTGCCAAATTACCAAATTGGACGGTATTAGTTCCGATAGGTGCTCCTTTAATTTTATCATGTAGGTATCTTCGATGAACAGCGCAATCGGTTGTATTTTTACATTGACGTCTTTTACATCTAAAAAATTACATTAAAACGGTTAAAATTTATATTAATTTGTTTTTAAACTTTTAAGTAATAACAAATAAATTAAAAGGGGATTAACTGTTTTTGAAATTAAATTAATAAAAGTTAAAAGTAAGAAGTAAATACCTGTTAGCCACTTCTTTAAAATAGGATCCGGCCAGCTTTCGACATTAACGTCTATTCTCACCAAACAGTTCTCCAGTGTATCGTTAATCAACTGCGATATCGGCAAATTTAAATTGGCATTAAGAATTCTTTCGCTACCTGATAAATCTTGAGGAATAAATATAACGGGGAAATCATAGGAACCCCGGCAATGAAGCTGATTGTCCACTTGGATGGCTGATATGCAAAAACAAATTTGAGAGATCTGAAAAAAAAAACCAATTCTAAGCAATAAACCAAAAAAAAGCTAACAAAACAAATGCCTACCTTCGATTTAGCTATAGTTAAAGCAACATTATCACAGGAAATTGTGGCAATTTCGGTTTTTTCCGCACTGCTGTTTTCCAGATCGGAAGTAAGTGTGAAAATAACGCTCTTCAGGAACACAGCCAGTCTCATGGAATGTACACGTTCTTTTCGTTCTTTTCGAATGAAAGGTAGTTCGCTGTCATCTAAATCCTGCAAAGTTGCAACGTTCCGTTCTTTGATCGGATTGTTGATGCGTTCAAGACGTAAATTCTCGATCGATGCTGATGAAAAAGATTCTTCGGCACTGAAGTAAGAGCTCATCAACGTGGAAGAACTATCGCTAGCCTAAAAATAATCATTTTGATGTTAATATTTTGTTTGCAGCTTTATAATATTTTGTTTTGAATAAGAATAAAGAACAATTAAAAAAAAAGCTAGTACCATTAACTCCTTCCTGTTCATCTTAGATTCGTTTTCGTGCAAAGACAAACGCACTCTTATATCGTGGGCACTAATTTCCACCTATAACAATTTGATTCACAAACATAAAAAAAAAACAAGAAAACAAAGAAGAAGGAAATAAACAAACCTGACTAACGGATTCAATGCAAATTCTAGTTGTATGCACCGAATACCTAACGGAAATTTTAACATCGCCATAAAATGGAACTCTAACAAATTGATCGTTTGTATTGGCAACGTTAACCGGACCAGACCAAACAAATCCTCGAGGATCATCTAACAAACAAGCGAACAATTGTAAAATGAAAGAAACAATGTAAATTAAATGGTAATACTTTCAGGATCGGATGCAAGGACCAAGTTTTCCGTAGTTGGTACATTGGCCATTTCAGGGAACTTTTCCCTTAAAAATGGCATACTGTAATAGGAACGTTGACCGTCTTCCACCGAGCAAACCCATTGGAAATGCTCGCAGTCGTTGACACATCCAGATTCGTTGTTAAATTGGGCGCAATATAATTTCGTTCCGCTTTGATTTTCCACCAGTATCTGCGGATGCTTGTCGTGATGAACTGATAAGAATACCTGTCCTTTGTATTCTTGACTTACAAGCACTATTGGTATCTGTAACATAACATTTTCTAAATTATATTACTTAAATTCTGAAAACGGAAAAATATTTTTATAACTGAAAATTTTAATTAATAAAAATAAAGAAAAAAAAATTCATTGAAAAAAAGAAATAACTTACGGAATAGTTTTGACGAACAACAGCCACACTTCTTCTAGCTATTACTTTATCAACCCTTAGTGGACAAGACCAAACAGATTTGCTATCATCAGCAAAGGAAAGATAAAGTGCTGTATTAACATTCTGGTCCACATTTTTAATAAGATGATACCACTGATTCAGTGGAAATGCAGAATTCCTAATAAAAAAAAAAACAAATCTTACAAATTACTAAAATAATTTAAAACATTAGCAACTTACGCTTTGCCCATATTGGCCGGCAACAGTAACGAAAAACTTTCGAAATATTCCGGCATCGGATTCTTTCTTTGATTCTCCGGAACAGCAAAACACATCACACTAATAGGTATTTTCAAATGACTAGTTATCACATGCGAAGAGGTCATCTTTAAAAGACGTATTTCGTTTTGCAATGCACTGCTTATTAATGCCACGCTTATCTAATAAAAAAAATGGATATTTTTTAATACGCAACAACAAAAAACAATTCATACTTACATAAGGCTCGCAATTTATTGAAGTTTTAATGAATCCTTCAATGGGAATAGTCCCAGTGATGGCAGGCATATAGAACGATTGACTCCAATTGGATTTGGCGAGTTGCAAAGGTGTGGAAACGTTCCAAGTGCCGCCGATGCCAATGCCCAAACAAAAAGTATCGTCCAGTTTCGGAGGTGTGAGAATGCCATTGTGGTCCACTCGGCAGAGTTCTTTTTCGTTTACTATTATGGCCACTGGGCATCCCAATGTGTTGATTAGTAATGACCACGGAAGGAGTTCCACCAAAAGTGCACTTGAATGTTGACATGCATTTCCATAATGCACCTGATAATAATTATTTTTTTTATTTAAATTGATTGGTTTCTAATTTTTAATGGATTAATTGAAAATGAAATAAAGTAGTCTAAGTAATAGATTCAAAAATCCCAGATCACAAAAATATTTTGAACGTTCAAATGGGTAATAGATACTTTATGAGTTGATTTAAATTCATTTTTAGATGGTTTTCGTTATTATAAATAACGACATCCAAAATTTTAAATTGTATTCTATTTTCAATTAGCTTTTGAAATAAAAATATTTTTTAATTCTTAAAATAAAATTATTTTCGGTTAAAATTGAAAAAAACGACTTCTCTCAGTGACTCCGGTATCAGTCATACTTTTACATGGAAATTATTTAAAAATTAAAGCGTTCTGAAAGGATTAATAACTTATATATCTTACCTTTTCTCCTCAAACGATGAAAAAAAAATTATAATAAAAAAATATGTTTTCTTTTCTAAATAATATTTCTTTTTGCAAATGTTTTGAATTAATATTGTTTGCAAAAGAAACATCATTTTTTTAAGTTTTTGTAGCAAAAGGGCCTATCAAAAGCCAATAAAAAATATAGAGTACCATTTAAAATATCGGGTATAAATGAAAGTGCTGCCTTCTTAAAAAAAATTACATAAAATCGACACGTGATAAATTACCAAATAAATTATAAATCGTTAAGTTATGTAGAAATAAAAATATTTAAAAAAATATTGTTTTCAAATTTCAAATAGTTACTCAGCATAAAAATTTCTAATCCTGAAAGTGAAGGCGCTGGGCAAAACAAACAAAACTTTCATTTCATTTTTTAAAAGCAGATGATTTTGATTAATTTTGTTAATTTTTTTTAAGATCTATCTTTTCCTTTTTATGTCGAATGATGTGAAATTTATTCATCATTTAAATTATTTTCTATTTTATAGAAACCAAATAAACAATTTGAAACTTACTTGGACATGAGTCAAAGGCTGTTCTTCCGCAGAAAACTCAACATTTTCGTAGTCATCCTTAAAGTACGTCCAACAATCCTTATCGAAATTATTAACAGTGGCCAAAATTTCTCCAATGTCTTCCTTGTTTGATTTCTTAAAGAACTGTTTCTGATCAACCAAACTGTAATTCAATGGAACGTACGGATTTGAATTGGAAGTGCAACTACTAAAATATACAATACAAAAAAATAAATTATTCTTTCTGCTGAAAAGAAACAAGAAATCTCACTCTAAATGGAAGGTCAACTGATGCGAATGATCAATCGTTCCAGGACAATACAATTGCTGATATTCCCCGAATCCTCTAACGGTGCAATCTAAATTGACATTAAGCGTGGGCGTTTCGATGTTAACTTTAGCACTGATTGGCAGATTAGACCGAATCATAAACAGAGGCCAAAGCATTGCGAGAATTAGACGTCCTTTGGGAAACTTTTGAACCACAATGCGGCACCAGACGCTCAAAAACTGACCGCGCTCTTGAAGAGGCACTAAAAACCAATTGAAATGAAATTTCAAATACAGATTCAATAAAAAAAATTATCAAAAACCAATATAAACCTTTTACAAGCCATGGTTGAGCACATTTGGTATTTTCCATCAAAGGTATATCACCGCTCCATGCAGATTCGAGTCTGTAGAAGCGAATCCGCAGATAATAATTCTTATCATTATCGATGAGCATACTGGGAGGGGTGCTCTTGCCTCTAATTACATTACTGGGAGCAATCTTCAACTCGTTTTCTTTATCTTTACTACTAGCGCGAAAGATTTTCATTTCGAAATGCTCCAAAAGCGTATTGCAAATAATAAATTGTCCTGACAAAATAACTTGCTTTTGGGTGGCAGACAACGACTTAACAGTGACCACTATCATAGCATTATCGTCCATGATTTTGTACATTTCTATCCCATCGATATCAATTCTGAAGGGTTCGGACCACACATACTTGTCCTCCAGAGCCACCCGTATTAACTGCTTCGTCTTTTGGGACCGCCAACTGTACATGTGGAAGTATCTAGATGGTAGTAAAATATCCTGGAAACCGGCCTGTCCAAATCGTAAATTGATATTCGTATCATTGCAGATAATGTATCTAGTCATAGGTATGAAATCAATCCAGACATCCTCTGTGAGCATTGTCAACTCCAAAGCTGGTAATTTGAAAATTTCATTCCACATCTGCATGCTAATTGCCATAGTATGTGCAACGGAAGCACCAAAATTCACATGAATTGGTTGAGCAGCAAAATTTATGCTTGTACTTTTAGAAAGTGATACCTCCACTTTTGAATAGAACGGTTCAACAAGAAGATGCTGAGTCAAAAATGCGTAGTCCAAAACAGTACATTTAGCCGTACAATTTACATCGAAAATGGCTGTTTGGAATTTCCAAGTGGCCAAATACGCTTTCGCATTATCAATTGTAACTGTTAGGAACTGTTGGTATTCTGGTATAAACAAATCAGAAGTGAAATTTTTCAACGCATCCGGCATATTCATCTTCAAATGTCTGTTGAAATAATTCAATAAGTTCACATTGATTGAACTCACATGCACTGCAAGAGTAAGCTGTGGAATTAAACTCTTATTGAAGTAAGAGTCAACTCTTATGCATCCAGCCAGTGCTCTTGGAGAAATCAACACCCGCGATTGATTGTAATCTCTGGCCGAAGGAGTAGTTAACACCACACGCCAAGTGCACGCCACAGCCGATTGCGGATGACTTTTGGGCAATTCCAGATGCAACATTTCGGTTTCTGATAAATAAAACTGCGTGTACGGTTGATAGCAGTTATGACAATCGGACCAGAATTCCAAGTGGCACAGAATCTGCTGGTCTTCTTCGTTTCCACTGCTAATTTTAAACGGCACGGGGAAAATGCGCACTTTGGTTAAAGCTCTCGGTTGCGGATACCTCCAAGCCATCGCTGAAATGTTCCGGTTCCAGAAGACCACCTGATACGGAAGCGGCAGTTCATCAATGTTGCCGCTGGTGGAGTCGACAAAATGAAACGCACCGGCTCGCAGATCATCTTTGTAATGTTGTTCCCTTTCGCCACTAGGTACCGATTTCATCGGTTCAGAATGTTTAGTTTTAGCCGGGAAACTTGAACCATTAGATGATTCAATTAATTTTTGAATTTCACTAAAGACAGTCTGCAAGTACAAAATCCTATCGGGACTGATATCGAAAATTATAGCATCGCTTTCTGAAGTGATTTGCACTTGCGGATTTGCATTTGAATGTTGCCATGATTCCCAATAGAGAAGTACTTCGACTGATAAGCTCCAAGGATTCAGTACAAGCTGAGAAGTGGTTTCGTTAATCATAGTTCCCAACGTCAAGCAATCAATGTTAATAACATTAAGCAACTTTTCTGGTCTTGAATTAACTGTTAATTGATTGTTCAATTTGGAAAATGCTAATGTTACTTCTACTCCTATGCTGGACTGTAAAGCTACAACCACTTGGTCAATGTTAATATTGATCACTGAGACGCCCATAAACTTTTCCTTTATGAGTTCAAACTTTACGTAATGATCCGAACATTTTGGATGAACTTTTGTAAACGCCTTATTACTCAAAATATCCGCATCGAAATTGTTTGATTCTTCCGCTTCCACTGTTTTATCGCCTGAAAAGCTTTGCAGCAATTTCTTACGTATGGTTTTTAATTGAATCAATCTGCACATCGAAAACACCATTTTCGTTGGCTTAGCCACTTCCAAATCTAACGTTGCTTGTTTTCCTATGCTTTTAGTCCATCGAACAGTGAAAAATGCAGGCAAAACTCCCGTGTCTTCATTGGGCTTACCCAATTTCGTTTTCACTAAGTTTACCGCAAAGTCTTCTTTCGAAGGAATACCTTTCAGAACTTTCCGCTGAGGTCCATTAATTTTGACGCTTACATCATAACAGGAAACTTGTACTTTCTTCCCAATCAGAGCATCCGATAAAAATGCGTTTGGTTGCGATATCGAAAAGAATAATAACGCAGTGAACTGTTTCTGGTTACTTTTCTCATCAACGCTGCTTTCTTCGGAAGCTTCGTAGCCTTTATCGCTTTCGCCATCATATATTTTAGATTCACCTTTTTGTAGTTTTTCAAATTCGTATAACACTAAAGAAATTTGTCCACCTGTTACCAAAATATCCAGTGGTATATAATTGGTATTTATGGCACCAAAAGATGATTTTACAAAATGTGGTGTGGAACCAAGAAATCCGGATTTCTCACTCACATCGCTCATTTTTCTGGCGCTTTCTTTAGTTTTCAATGAATAAGTTGTACTTCGTAGGTCGGATGTTTCAATTCCAGAATCCCGCATAACATCAACAGCAGTTTCAGCCTCAGCATTACTATCATCATCTTTCAGTAAAGAAGCATATGGAAATATCATGCTAGAACCTTTCCTTAGCAATTTAGAATATGTAACAGCATCAAAAGCGTATCTAGCCTCGTCCATCAACGACCACGCCATTTTAATTTGCTCCAAAGAAACGGTAAAATTGATATCCGAAATGAAATTTACTTCTACGGAATGGCCGCAGATAACATCCGATTTGTAGATCATCGCCGGAGCAAAAACCACCGATATATCAAATTTGGAAATTATCGGCCAATAGGTGACATCAGGACAGCTCGGTAATTTACCTTTCTCTAATCGGTTCCATTCAAGTGCCGGATTCTCGCTCATGGTTTTCAAAAAAGAAGCCGATTTGTCGTAATTTCGTAAAACTTGGCTTATTTCCGTCCAACTGCCGCTGTTCATGCAAATACCTCTAATGTCCAACTGATACTGTCTATCTTCGATATCGCTTCCCGGCACATGTAAGATGCGTGACTGTGCCGCTTGCTGGTAAATATCCGGCCTCGAAGGTGTTCTGCAGATAGGATTTTCAGCGGTTGGAGACAAATTGATGCGCTTGATTTGCAACACGCAAGTGTTATGCGATTGATTCGATTTCTCCAAATCCGTTGAAGGCATAATCACACGAAAGCCGTTTAACTCAACAAAAGTTAATGGCAATGTGCGATTGCTAATTTGAACACGGGAAGATGAACCGCTTCGGTTTTTATAGCCGTGTCTACTGGGTATTTGCAGTAAAGGTTCCAAAACCAAAAAGTAGTTCTTTAAAGTTATCGGCGACAACAAAATATCAATCGGTTGTAATGAGAGAACTATTTCCGTGATGTATCTCGAACTTTTTCGCGTCTCTGCATTTGCATTGTCTACATTCTCCTTTTCTAGTGATTTTTTATTTTTCTTAGTGCCCCACAGAGAATGCGTGTGCTGACAACTAGCCCTTGTAATAGTAACACTTGCAAAACTTATATCTTCTTGGCAATGCGACTGTAACGAACCTTCGTTTGCTCTTAAAACAAAACCAAGAAAGTCACCAGGTATCCAAGCATTTCCAGCATCCCTAAGAATCCCAAATAATTTAAATCAATATTAAGAAAATATCGAAAAAAAAACACTTACATGACGTAGTGCATAATACTGGCTGATCCAATCTTGCTTTTAAGTTTAAGGTAAACGTTTTGGAAATCCAAAGAGCTAACAATATCTTCAGCATCCACAACAAATTTTAAGTTTGGCACACTAGACCGAGCACAATCAGTATCACTTTCTGATTTATCAGATTTATCATAAGCTAACAATTCCAACGAAAACCGTGAAATGGTCCATTGTATCCAAGCCATCAATTTGATGCCTTCAGCTTCGACAACTTCTGATAAAACAGAAGGCAGCTTTTCACTGGTGGAGTCGACACTTTCTTTATGAATGGTCGAAGAAACATTTGATCCGCGAGGACCACTTGTAGAAATCTGAGGACCCGCTTCCGCAACTTTATACGTTTCCTGTTTAGGTTCCGGCAAAATACTAAACAACACTTCGATTAAACCGTGCACGATGCTTGCAATTAAGCACAACTAAAAACAAAACTACCTGTATAAAAACCACAAAAAATCTAACATCAAAACTATTACTTGTGCTTCAGATATGCTGATCAATATGGGAGTCATATCAATGTGGACGCAAACTCCAAAAGTTGATATATCGTTTTTGTTTCCGGAAAATCCAATACTTATGATATTTTCTATGGACTTGTAGTCTTCGCTTCCTGAACGTTCCTCCGCTTTGTTTCCGGTATTAGTGGACATGCCAACGGTAGAAGTCAAAGAAGTGGGAGCCAAACAGTTTCTTTTAGAGCTATTTTGCCAGGTAACACAGGAAAAACTAGATACTTGAAAATTCCATGGAAAACTGGACTTATTTTTCGTCCAAATATTATCAGGTATTTGCACTGGAATAGATTCGCAGTACTTTTGTACGTTATCTTTGTAGATTGCGTTACGTACGCTTACAGAGGGCAAAGTAAGTACAAGCGTATCTGGAGGATTTTCCTTCTTCATGGCCCTTTCAATGGCTTGCAAAATACCTTGCGAATCGACCGCTGAAAGTGACTGTACTGGAAAGTAAATCGTGCAATGGGCTATATCCCCGTACAGGAGCATTCCTTTCCAAACTTCAAACCATTTTTTTAGAAAATCGTAAGTCACTTCTTGGAACTGCAATATAAATACAAATTAAAACTACCGCAAACCACTGCATTAGTAAATTATTAAGAATTAAAAAATAATTACATCAGTTTCGCATTCAGATTCCGGACATTTCGGTTGACTAGTGGGTTCTTTCGGTGTTTGCGTCGTGTAAGTAGCTTGCTCCAAACTGCTATGAACGGATTCATAAGGAGTCCTACTTCTCCTCGGCGTCTCGTAAGCACTATTCTCCGAAAAGCTGCGACTGAGTTTCCTTTGTGCGGATTCATAAAGTACTTCCATTTTGCTGCCCGTCATTTTTGGTTTATATACCAACCACTTGCACAACAACGGATCAATGCACACTTTAATTTCCCTCAAGGAAAAGAACACTAGAGGTGCATGTGCTTGCTCTTCGGGATTCAAAGGAAACTGAACTACAGCCTTAAGAAGCGGCTCTTCGTTTTCGTTATCATTTTGTTGAGTTTCGCTCAAGTTTCGAGTGTCGGACTCGGGTCCTGAGAATATTAACACTTGCTGAATTTCACAAGTGGGAAAGTAGCTTCCCTTCAGTGAATGGTCAGAAGATTTCAGACAATCGGCAAGCACTGGCTCCATTATGAAAGTTTTGATTGAGCCGAGTGAAACTGTGGCAGTTATTGTTGTGCATGTTTTTACCTTTAGCAGTTTCATAGATTCTACGTAGAATTCCAAATATACTAGACCTAAAAGAAATATTATTTATAAAGCATTTATTATTATGAATGAGAATTGAAAAAAGACCAACCTTGACTTTTAGTTGCATCAGCCAAAAGGGAGCTGCTCTGCATAAAACTAGCCGCATCTTCCACATCCCTTTTCAAAAACTTATCAACAATTGTGTGATAAACAATCATCTTCGGATATGTACCGGCAATTGTGATACTTTCGCATTCCAAATCCATAGAATCATGGACGACATTCGAATCAATCCAATACTGCGGTGTGAGAATTTCCTTCCGAATGAAGGACCCGTTGCTCGGTGACAAAATCGTTAAAGATTTGCCACCAATGACCAATCTACTGAAGAGCCCAATGACTTTAATCGATCTCGTTGTGTGGCATGCTTCAAACATATGTTTCGGCGGATCGGGTAATTGGCAAGTCGTTTGTACCAATCGCTTCACGTACATAGGATACGAAATTTTCATATCGATGCATTGGCACTCCAACGTTATTTTCGGAAGCTCCAAATTACTTGAAGCAGGTACCTGACTATGAGTTGAAACTTTCTGCGAAACAAAAAAATTAAAATATTTTTTTAAACAACAAAAAACGGTAATAACAAATACTTTGCGTTTCCTGAAAAGCTCCCCTTTGGTTGCTTCAAAATAGGAATGATCCATCAATTGTAGTTCAATCACCGGATCCAAAATTGTAAACTGAACCACTCGCATTGGAATGTTTTCGTTTAAAGCGTCAAAGTCGTCTTCGGAAGCGGGAGGTAGTTCCTGCAATTCGGGGTCCGGTTTGAGAACCGAATACGGACTGTAATCGTATGCTGAGGCAGCTGCTTGTAGACTACTGAATCGATGAACAAGACCCGAGCATAAGCGAAGTTTAAAAGGACCCACCACAATCCTTAATAACGCTCTTTCCGATAAATTACTATATTCTAAATCACTGCCCAATTCGGATAAATTCTCGCTGGACATATCATCCGGGACAATCAATTGGTAGAGATAATCAATGGCGAAAGCTGGTGACCGTTCCAGCAAAGCAGCCTCATTATACTTTTCGATATGAAAGTCCCAATTGGTATTGTACAATTTCCTTTTGCCTTTATTTTCCGGCGCCTCGGCATCGAACAACGAATCGGACTTGTGAATTGACGATGAATTGCCAGCTTTCAAATACTCGATTTGCGATGTCGACGTTTCGACCACATCTTGTATCGAACAACTGCACTGCCCGATGGGTATCAGTACCAGTTCGCTGATGCCCATACTAACTTGCGACCATTGCTTACCGTGAAAGATACTGTCCATAAAGATTCCTTGCAATTTCAACGTCATCAGAGGCCAGTATTTGATTTTCTTTTGCGAATAATACGGACCTTTTTCGTTACTTGATTCCGACACCTGGAGAACATTTTTTATTTTATTTATTGAAGTAATAAGCATTGAAGTACACTTACTTTAAATGTTAACGAAGCGTTATCAACGTAGAAGCCAATATGAGTAGTCGGTCCTAAATTGTGCAAATACTGGGCATCGATTTCGTCTTCGTGTATGGGCAAAATGGATGGTACAAATGACCAAGCCCAACCAGCTAATGTTTGCCTTTCCAAACCGTACTCTTAAAATTACACAAAATTAAAATTTACAAAAAAAATAATAAGTTACTCATTACCATTGGTGTCTAAGAGTGCATCAGTTTCAAAATTCCCTTCTACATCAGTTTTAAACTGTTTCTGATGTAATGCCTGCAGCAAATGAATCAGTCTTAAAAGCATGGGAATCTGTTGTTCGGTCATACTGAATTCCATTCTGATAAATTAAACAAATTGCCGGACGTAACTATAGAATATAAATGAAACTTACGAATTGCAAAAAACATCGAGCCGCGTTGTAAAAGAACGTTTGTTTCCGGCTATATCGCAACGTAGTAAATGTACTATCATCGAACATCGGTATAGCATCGGCTCTTGATAAACGTCGATTTTTCCAGAAGCATTTCTTTTGTCCAAACATACTGTTAGATCGTTTATTGCTATCAATTTTCTTAACAGCATTTGAGACGGCGAAACATCTAAAATTCGCAAATATTATTTCATTAAATTAAAAGCCTTAATATGCTTTTAAAATTAAACAATTTAATAAAGCAATTATTAATAAACTATTTAAAAAAAGCAATACATTATTATTACCTGTATATGCCGGTTCCCATTTTTCATTTGCAGATTCAAATGTTAACAACTTAACATTCATTGACAACACAATATCTTCCTCCACATACTTCAAAATTAAATTGTTGCAATAAATCCTAATGTTACTAACTATCTTATTGATGAGCAGTTGCAGATATCCTGTGGGAGTCTCAATTTGCTGTCTCTTTTGTTGAACTCTCTTAGTCCGTTCCCTAACTTGAGCTGCACTCTCTGCATTTTGCCCATCATCACCTCCTGGCAATTTCAGTATACATTCAATAGTATTTATGGTGATTGTAATGGGCTCAGCAGCCAATTTGGTCCATGGTACATGAATGAGCAGCTCATGAATATGTCCGGAGACAAAACTGAAAGGTAGCTGTAGTTCCTGTTCTAGGACTTCCAGGCGCAAATCTAAGTTATGAAAGGATGCATCTCCACCCCACAAGGACACCTTTAAAATGCAACAATATGAAAAAGGGGATATTGTTTTAATAATATGATTTTTTGTAATTTTTTCTTACCTGTGAATCTTGTGGTCGAAAATTTTTGATGTATTTGTCGACATAACTGAGAATTATAGGTGTAATATATGACTCCAATTTAAACATTACTTGGATTTTAATTTAAAAAAGGAGTAATTCCAGTTGTTTAGCACATATTTAAGAAGTAAACGGAGGAAATATATTTTACAGATGATGGATTTAGGTTAGAATCGATGTTTTCGACTTTTTCAGTTTTCAACCGGTGAGTCATTTTTGTCGTCGTCAACGCTTACAGTTTCCACATTATATGAACAACAATAAGTTTTAAACAAATAATAGCATTACAACAATAGCATAAAACTCGGCTCGCTCGCCTCAATAAATTAAACAATTCAAATTGCTGTTGAATTCCCAACCAATGGGAGCTTTTGTTTAATGCAGAAAAAATAAACGAAGCGTATCAATTGTATGGTTTCCAGCAGTAATAAGTTTTCAAAAATAAAGCAAAGTTTTCAGTTAATAAGAAACTTTGTATTCTTTTCAAACAAAGTAATAAGGATTCTACAGAAGTGACTACTAATTATTATGTTGTCTTTGGCACTTACACTATTTAGACCTATAATAAAATGGTACTTAAAAAAAAAAAATAACGAAAAACTAAGATAGAAAACATCGTCCGCAACTTCCTGATGCCTAAATCACAGATAAAATAGCAACGATATGTCATTACGTTCGA
This sequence comes from Holobus sp. GC000080, assembly GCA_030556065.1. NCBI lineage: Eukaryota > Metazoa > Arthropoda > Insecta > Coleoptera > Staphylinidae > Holobus > Holobus sp. GC000080. The sequence goes on along the minus strand of JASKGO010003483.1, from coordinate 25,240 downwards.
AATACTGGGCACGATTATAGAAAATTTGTTCCCTTCCGGCTCTTCTTTTGGATGTTCAACGCAAGTGAAAACAATAAACACTTAGGAATCGAGTATGCGAGATGCTGCTGATTCCACATCCCAATTCGTTTCGATTAGAGTGTTTTCGCAAAGCTGTCGATCAGCTAGACCTAGCCTACAACAAATAATTTATTATAAAAATTGTAATGAATATAAATAATTATTTAAAAAATTAAAAATAGGCCACCTTGTAGTAAAATAAAAATAAAATAAAAAACAAGAAGAAAAACAACTTACGCCAAGAGACGACAAATCTTCAGTTCTTTTATGGCCATCTGCACGTCCCATCCGTTTCCTTGCAAAACCCGGGCACATTCATCGGACGACGCATCCGCAACTCCGCTCTGCACTTCCGCCACTTTCATACTGCGATACTCGGGCGTCATGAGTCTCTCAGCATCAGCAGATAACTGCAATTATTTTTATTACATTAATTTTAAATATTAAAAAAATAAACAAACAAAAACAAAAGCCATAAAACATAATTACCTGTCCTTGTTGAATGCGTCGCTGCAGTTGTTGCATGCTAAGCGGATGCTGTTGAACGAAAGGTGACACCGGTGCCGGTCGATGCGGTTTCAGTAGTTCCTCCGGCACCCTACTATAGTAATTCTCCTCGATTTCCGAGTAGAAGCTCTCCTCGTCGTCATCGTCAACCACTCCTCCATTGTTGAATTTGTTTTGCACAATTTGCACGTCTGCATTCGAATAAGTAGGCTGCGCACTTTTCGTACTTTCGTAAACCGTTGAATATCCGTAATCCGATGCGGCATTATAATTGGTCCGTTTGTTGGACCGGAAAGGTCCGAATTCACCACCGTTGCCGCTAAAAACGGCACTCTGCATCTGCACATTTTGCGCATTAGAATGCGAATTTTCGTACACGCTATTATTAACCGGCTTAACCGGCTGAGCACTGTACTCTCTCCTTTCATCGTGTCTGCGTAGGACGTTCGGAGGCGGCGGATCAATGAAAGGAATCTCGCTGGCACCCGGTTTGCTAATCTGCAAACACTTCTCCAATTCCTCCACCATTTTCGTATCGATATTGCTCGAAGCCTCGTTGCAAGGATTGCTCGGCAACGACTTATCAATCGAATTCTGTTTCTGCTTGATGAGCTGCATCAATTGTCGGCTGCTCGTATACTTCGGCTGCGTGTAATCAACGCATGCCAATTCATCCTGTGCCAACGAGTACTCAGTTTCCAGAGTAGCGGAAGCTTGCGTCATATTTGGCTGACTGTTACTGGTAGCAACTGATTGGGAAGCAGCTTGAGTGATGTAGGTTTCAGGAGTAAAAGCAGTCTGTTCTGCGGGAGCGGAAACAGATGCTGCCAATTCAGGTAACACAGTATTATTCTGGTAAATGTCACTTGGTTGCTGTTGCTCGGGGATATCACAAATGTTGGACGTGTCGAAAGGGTCCAATTCGAGTTCGTTGCGGGCTATGCCGAGCGTGTTGCAATAGGCCGGCGGCATTGGATATGGAGGCGGCACAGGTTTACTAGTAGTTTCGGTGGTCTTAGTGGTGGCATCAGCATCTTGCGGCACATCGATTGGTTCATCCAGTATTGAAACTTGGCTGGTTTGCTGCGGAAGGACATGTCGCGGAGTCTCAGCCGGCGAAATATCCACCAAGATTCCTTCCGATTGCTGCGGAGGCGGCGGCCTATCCGGTTTGCGGCGCAGAGTTGCGTCTTGTTGCCGCACATCGTTTATCAACTTCTTGTAGTTGAATTGCCGTTCCGACGGTCTTATTAATGAACTTGTTGCTAAGACAAAACAAATTACGAATTGATTCAATAAGAAAAAATAATAATAAAACACTTACAGTGTCGATAAGTAGACTTTTGTTTGATGGACGAACGTAAGTAGATAGCATTTCTATCGGAAGTATAGCCGTTGATATCGGGCGGTTCCATTGGATTCTTCAAATACATTTCGTCGATGTGCGAGGGACTGCCCCAGGATTCACCGAAAGGCGAACCGTGGCCTGTGTGAATGAAAGAGTTGTGCAATGGTTTACTTATATCGTCGCTTTGCTTAGGCCTCATTGATGCTACCAAACATCTAAAAACAAAAACAGTACAAATAACAATTTATTACTTAATTAATTAATATGGGATAATTAGTTAATTTGTTACTCTACATCTACAGGGTGATTGATTGAAAACGGTCCCTAGCAAGTTTTTAACTTGCTTTTAACTTTAACAGTCCTTAAAATATTTTTCGGCACCATTTTTAGTTTTACAGCAAAGCATTTATTGAAATTAGTAAATAAAAAAGACTTTTTTTATCAATTTATAACTTAACATATATAAAAAAATCATTTCTCTTGATTACAGCATAGTTTGAGAATGATTTTATAGATTTTATTCAAAATTAACGACTGTTTAACATCATTTTTGGCCCATTTTATTTCGATTGGCGAAATAGAAAATATACCACTCTTTTTTTAAAATTAAGTTATTATGAATTCTAAACTCTTTTTACAAAGTTTTCTTTTTTTTTCCCAACTTTAGTAATCACAATTTTTAAAGAATCATTGATAGTTGTTATTCAATAGTTTCAAATTTTATGATCGTTTTTCCAATTGTTTAAATCGATTTAGGTAAGGTTGTTTGTCAATTATTAAGTTTTAATTTACTTCTTGTTACATTTTTCTTCGACTACCTGTAATGTCTAAAAACCATATGAAACTAATTTTTGTTGCAATTTTTTTATAGCTCTGTTGAGGGATCCAGTAGTTTGTAGTCCGAAACGTTAGCAATAAAATGATCTAATAATGCGTTCTTTGGTTTTACGTTTGCTGAGCCATCCGAAAGGAAAACTTCCACAAATTAAAATTAGTAAACAAATGTCAGTCTCCTCAATTATAATTTACTGAATTTAATAATTTCAGGCTTTTATTTTGTTTTGTGGCAGCATAAGCAAAAATAATTAATTTTAAATTATGATTTTACAAGTTATAGTCATAAAAAAGGTGTTTTCTTTTTCATTTTTACAGAAAAATCTAATTACTTAAAAAGATGTTAAGTTATTTAAAAAAAATTGCACTAAAAAAATAAAATTTAGGGCGTCATTTATAATAATGAGTTCGTCTTATTTAATCTTGAAAATAATTTACATCAATTCGACTTGTGAAAATACTGTACTTAAAAGTAATATTTATTCAGTAACTTGTTGAAAGTTATTTGATTATTGAATTATTAAAAAAAATATAATTAATATAATTTAATTTCGGATAATTAATATAATTGTATTTAAATAAACTTTTAGAGAGTTGTTTAGAGCACTTTAAAGAAATTTAATTGTGAAACAAAATACTTGAAACAATTAATTATTTGAATCATAATCATATAATAAATTTCACTTTCAATTCAGAAACTATAGGAACAATTACTTTTTACTTTTTCTAAAAGTTATGACTAAATATGTCAGCACTTCAAATCATCAGACCAAAAAATTGATATTTAATTATTTCAATTAAAACTTGTAAGAAGTAAAAGCCATAATAAATAAATAAAAAAAGAAAATACCTGGGAAAAATGCCGATTTCAAAGGTGCGCTGATTCTGGCCCTTCCACCAATACATCTCCGCCGTGCCATTGATCACCGCAATCTCCTCGCCAACGGACACCTGCAACTTATCCGAGTCCGTCTGCACATTGATGGCCTTCATAATAGGAACGCGCGTCTTCCCGAAGAACTCCTTGATTGCTGCGAAAGTGGGCCGGTCATGCGGATTCTTCGCCCAACACTTGAGCATCAAGTGATAGATCTCATTGGGACAAGCTTCCGGTTGCAGTAACCTCTCTCCCTCCCGGTCAATTTTGCGCAAAATCTCGGAACCATTCAAGCCCATCCACGGATCCTCGCCGAACGTGAACATCTCCCAAATGGTCACGCCGAACATCCACACGTCGGACGCGTGCGAAAACTGTCGCGAACGCAACGACTCGGGCGCGCACCACGGAAACGGCACCTTCTTGTGTTCCGTCATCACGTAGCAGTCTTCCTGCTGCGGCAACGCCCTCATCAATCCGAAGTCGCCGATTTTCACCTTGTCCATGCCGGCCAGCAGGATGTTGCGACAAGCCAAGTCCCTGTGAATGAACCGGATACTTTCCAAGTACTCCATGCCGATGGACACTTGGGTGGCATATTCGACCAGCAGCGGCACCGGCGTATGCGTACACTGTTTACGCAACATGTCCAATAGCGCTCCCAGAGGTGCCAATTCGGTGACCATCATCATAGGCACCGTAAGTACTATTCCGTGCAATCGGATGAGATTCGGATGGTTTAGGCTGTGCATCGATTGCACTTCTTTAATGAAGTCGTCAAAGACTCCCGGTTGAGTCAATGCATCCGCTTTGAGAACCTTCACAGCTACTGGTATTGTTCTGCCGTTGGGTTTGGTCCATTCGCCGCGTTTCACCACGCCGAACGAGCCGTCGCCCAGTTTCACAGAGAGCGTGATGTCTTTTTCCTGTATTAGACAGGTCAATGCAAAGCCTTCTTGGATATCCAATTGCGACTTTTTCGATTTGCCACTGCCTGCAGTGGGAATTATTTTGGTTATTAGGTTGCGTTTCCATTGCTGCGTCTTTCGTTTCTTTACTGCATCCAATAAACGTCTCACACCTACAACAAATCAATTTCTTTTTTCAATGAAATTGGTGGAAAACAATAACTTCATTGTTAATTGTGTTGTCCATAGCTTTTGTAAACTGTTTTTTTTATTGGCGAATTTCAACGCCTACTCGGTCGCTTTTAGAAGCAATCACTTCAAATAACAGTAAACAATTCAAAAATTGTATTGGGAGTTGGTTAACTTTTGTTTTAACAACAGCAAGACCTACTTGGATCCTTTTCCAATGAAAATACATAATTTCTTTGCAAAAGAAGAAAAAAATTCACTGCAGTTTCCAATGAATGTTAACAAATAAGGCAATGGTTACATTACCTGGTTTGCTGATGCCAATATTTTCCAAATCTTCAGCTTTAACATAATCAAAATGTTCCAATCTGGTTATCTGCAGTACATCCCTGATGGCTGTCAGGAATTGATTGAGTTGCACATCTTGCAGTAATTCATACAGCCACTCGATACCATCATCAGACATATTTGTGCTATTTGTACTTAACAAGTGATGCTACAAATGACAACAATATTGTAATGCAATGTGGTATAAGAATAGGAATACTCTTTGCAACCTTGAATTAACAATGAATGGACCCATTAAAGGACACGACCAGATATTGTTGTTCGGTAACGATGACATAAAACTAAATGGATAAATAAATTGTTGGTGATATGTGCTAATAAGAGAGGATTTTGCAACAGGAAATTGTTTTGAATTGGAGAAAATGCATTCACGGAGACGAATACAGTGCAGTAGTTTGGAGCTGTTTCGGTGGCACACGAAGAACTGCCCACACTTCACATTATACGCGGGAGGAACTTAACAAAACCATTTGTTTAACGTTGCTCTAAACAAAAACAATCATTTGTATAATAATCACATCGCAATCTGCTGTCTGTTGTTTGACGAGTTGCAGGATTTGCAGTGTTGTCAAAATGTTAGCCAATTGAATGACACTGAGACATTTTGAAACATATTTTTACAGAAAAAATTGTTCTTTTTTAATAAGTATACAATTATCTCAAAATACTTAAAATTGTAAATTAAATATAGATGCAATAAAGTGTAAAAACTGATTAAATTAAGGTATTTTTAAATATATTGGCAATGTTTCCAAAGTGACGGCCATCTTACCTTTTTGACACTTTAAAATTGACATTAATAACCGTTGTTTTTTCAGAAAATTTTTGCTTATAATTTGAATTTGTTGCTTAAATATTTAGATTAAGAATAATTAAGAAACAAAAACATGGATGCAACTAATTACTACAGCTATACAAAGAAATTGATGGAATTACAAGAGCAGAAAGCAAAACTTACTGAAGAAATGAACAAACTGAAGTTGAAGAACAAACTAAATTCCATTTTAAAACAGTCGCGAGCTCTAAAAGTCTTAGTTAATGAATTAATTAAGAGCTGCAGTTACATACAGGAAAACCACAAACAAATTCCACAAGAAATAAACGAATTCATAAGCATGGAAAACGTGCAAATCTTTAAAAACTTGATTTGCAACAGTCTGGAAATGCTTTCTAAAGATTTTCTACTTTCAAAACGCTCTTTGCCTGATGTGAAACAATTTGAGCATTTGCTGCTGGAAATGGTCAGTTTGAAACAGGAAACTTATAAAGACCAATCTGATTTTTTGGAAAGCATTTTGGAAATAATCAATTCAGAAAATTCCATCATTCCACATGGTAAATTTGTTTTAATAATTCAGCCTACCAACAAATAATAATTTTATTTTCAGATAATGAAACAGTTAGGTCTCCCAGTACAGAAAATGCCAACTTCTCTAATGTTGTACTGTGTGCATCAACACCAAAGTGAAGTCACAATTTTATTTAAAAAAATCAATCAGAGCTGTCTTGTTACATACTCATATAATTATAAAACTTAGCTATTAAATTTGAAATAAATAGAAACCTAGCATCACATAAAGAAGCGCTCATTCAGTCTTTAGTCGCTTAGTCGGTAAATCATTGCTGTGTGAATTGGAGTCTTCTGAGAAAGTTATGTGCGATGAAAAATCAGTAGGTCCTTGTGAATCACTCACAGTGGAAAAGCCTAAAAAACAAAACAAATGAAGTAATAATAAAACAGGTAATATTAAAATGTGTGTCTTACAGGTATTGGAATCTTCAGCAAGACTAAAGTTGGAATTTGATGAGTCAATTATTTTGCGTAAGTTCTCCTTGTTGGCTTCCCTCTTGATTTTCTTGTTGTCCCCAGTGGCCGCTGGCACCCATTTGTAGATCTTCATGGTGGTATCACCAATGGTAACCCACTTTTTCTCCCTGTTTGCAACAAATTCAGTGTTAATTGCATAAAATTTAAGGGAAATAACCTTTGGATGGAGTAATAATTACCAATGCCGCACTCTTTCCACAGCTTGCATGATCTTCTTGATGTCATCCTTGGCTCGGCTTCTTGTTTCCGCTCTTATTGAACGCGACATTATAACAATTGCAATTTATTATTAATAATTTGAATAAACCACCGAGTTTTATGTTGTTTTTTTTTACACGAAATCGAAATGTTTCGTTGGAAATAAATGGCGATGCTCCTCTGTTTACTTTTATTGCGCATGTCGTGTGCTATTTTTTACATTTAGGCAACTAAATGTACAGTTGATTTTATTTATGCTTCAATTCAAATTCAAATATATTTATTTATTTCTTATTCGTTTTAAAAGTTCCAAGCAAAAAAGTATTGTTCTTTTAGACAGAAAAAAGTATTAAAATACTTTTTATAATATTAATATTATTTCACAGAATTTCACATAAAATAATTCAAAGGTCAAACCTGTAAAGATTGAAACATTGATTGAAATTAAAAAAAAAAATTGTCCCAGAAACTAATTTTTCCATTTTTAATAATTAAGGTAAACCTATTATTAAGAAATATGTATAAACTATTAAACACAATATTATAGAAATAGAAGATTTGGATTTATCTTTGAATAACTTTAGTCATAAAAAAAACAATTAATTTGAAAGTAATCGAGGTTCAATTAAATGGTGCCATTTCAATATTTGAATTCTATTAATCGGTAAACACATTTCTTCATCTTCTTCGTAACAGTTTCCACCTAAGTTGCCATTGACCTCTTGAAATTCTTCAATTCCAACTGAAAACATTATAATTTTAATGTACAATCAAGCACTAAAAAAATAAATATCAATTCCTAAGTCCCAAATTAAAGCGTACATTGAATTAAAAATCTATGATTATCGAAGATATACAGGGTGGCCATTTCTCAACCCGTATATGGGAAATTTCAACATTTTTAAAGATAGGGATTTGGTTAAATGGGAATAAAATTAGCAGGATTATACGCCCAACCTATATCCCTTTAAAGAAATCGGATATATCTTTAAGTTCCCGAATTATCCCGAAAAAACAGAAAATCATCGATTTCTTTGATAATTTATTTCAAGATAACTGTTTTTCATAGAAAAAAAAAGTAGTTATTATTCCTAATAGATATTTTTAAGTTCAATCTAAATAATTTTACAAAATTTACATAGCTTGCTTACGTTTGGAGATAGAGAATAAATGTTTTTTTCCTCAAATAGCTTTTTTTTCTGATTTCAAGAATGCCATGAAAATTTTGTAAAAATATTTAAATTATACTAAAAAAATATCTATTAGGAACAATAATTCGTTTCTTTCTATGTCAAATAGTTTTGTAGGAATAAATTATCAATTAAATCGACGATTTTCAGTTTATTCCGGATAATAGCACAGCAGTGACAGTAGTCTGTGCTCAAAACAAAGTTTAACAGTTTCTCTTATTTAGTTAAAAAGAGCAAAAAACAAACAAACAAAAAATCACACCGGTTAAGAAAAAATATGGGAAATCGAATAAATAAAAATAGTGGTGTAAATTTAAAAAGAGACTGAAAAACCAAGAAACTGACTTGTGACCAAAGCACAAAATTCGTATTTCTGTAGTTGTAAAATAGTAATATAAAAATTATTTAATTTTACAATGTAAATTTCCAATTAAATTTGTTAGAAAATTTTAAATTATCGTAGGTATAAAGTTGAATAAGTTCCAATGAAATTTATTTCTTGTACTCCTTGATTTAGGGCAAAATAAAAATAGAAATCAAAACCATAATTTGGGACAGAGGTAGCGCTTACCTATAATATGGACAGCAATACACTCCGAATCGGAATCGCAATTTTCGACTTGTCCAAATAACAAATTTGATGGAACCGGGCAAAAGTGCTCATTGAGCTTTAAAATCTGAAAACATTTTTGTTAATATTTCTCCAACGAATAAATAAAAAAGAAAAAAGCAACAGTAAACCGAAAACAAAACCAAGACTTACCCGGAAACAAATCAAACTTTTTGTTTCTATCGTTTTAAAAGTAGCCAAAGGAAACTTGGAAATATTGTCCTCATTGATTGATTTAATTCTAGCTACTACATCATCAGTCAACTCCGTTCCGGTATTTTCATTTTTCTCATTGTCAATTGTGTTCACTTGATGTCCATTTTCTTTAATTTTGTTATCCTCATAAAGTTGGTGGCATCTATTCTCAGTTTGTTCTTTTGTTAGATCGCTAAAGCTGTCACTGTTTATTATTATAGTTTCATTGTCTTCTTCATCAAACTTTTTATGGATTTTCGGGCGCGCATCTAAATTAATTACGCGCGAAGGTAACACCACCGGAATCTTATGTTTTTCCTCATGGACCTTTTTCTTGCGCCTTCTGACGCGTTTCCTTTTTTGAAGATGGTTTACGCTAATATCGGATTGATCAGCAACTGAAGCCAGGAAATCTTCGGTTTCAGAATCTTTTTCTGAACCTACTGTTGAACAATTTTCAATCTTTCCATTTACAAAATGCTCAGAAATGGAATAATCTATTGGTTTTTCATTAGCTGAACTGTTGATTTTTTCTTCAACAAAAGGCAAATCTTTACAAACTTCCATTTCATTTGTAATTCGTTGTTCAAAAGTTTCTTCTGGAAAAATATTTGAACAGTTTTCTTCATTTGTAATATTAAGCAGATCATTTTTGGCCATTTGGTCATTTTGCAATGGACGAGCAAAAAAATTATCATCACCAACGGCATTTCGAACTACTTCGTTGCTTATAACTTTTACTTTATTACTATTGACACTATTTTTAACTATATTTTTAACAACATTGTTCCTCATCGTAAGTTCCATTGGCAAAATTTGCCTGACTGGCGTTACATTTAATATGAGTTTCGAATGTTTGCTATTTTTTACTAAATTATTAAGATTTATTTTTGCATCAATAGAAGTATCTGCTAATTTGTCAGTTCTTGTTTTTTCTAAAAGTGCATCAAATTGTTCTACCATCTTAGCTACTTTGGTTTTACCTTCTTGATCTAATTGTTTAATACTTTTCTTATCAGTTCCATTTCCACATTCCATCAACCCATTATTTGTCAACACAGGATTTTCCGGCATATACTTTCTCTTATCCTTTAAATCGATACAATGCTTTGCAAGATCCACTTGCTCGCATTTCTCTTCGGGATGGTTTTTCTTTCTCTTCCTCTTCTTTTTACATTTTTCATCTGAAGATTTGGCCCTGAAATGAAATCATAATTAGTATTATTTAAAATTAGAATTATTCAAAACATTTGATTATTACCAAATGGAATCATCGGGAGAAATGGCGTGGACGCTCTCCTCATCTGGTAATAGGTACTTATTGGACAAGAATAAGTTATAATCACTTATTTCAAACAAATTTGTAATGTGTTTTTTTATATCACTGATTTTCTTATGTTCTTTTTTTACCACAATGATAGCATCACGGCGGTGATCGTCGAAAAAACACTCCAAATTTAACTTAAATTTATAAACAGGCATGTTACTCGTTTTATTTTCTTTGAATTAGATAATATTAACATAAATTGTGGCAAAATACTACAAAAACATGTAAACACGACATATACAATGCCGAAAACTTTTTGAGGTTAGGATTGCAAAAGCAGCATTATTCTGCGCATGCGCATGAAAAGCACGAGCATTTTGACTAGAAAGGTATGCTCATTCAAAACGAATATGCTGTGTGACGTCACAGGATTGTAGTCTGGCACCAACATTTATTAACGTGCATATAAAGCTAAGTGAAAAAAATTAATAACAAAACAAATCAAGTTTCAAATCTAGTTCAAAACTGTTTAATTATACACGAAAGTAATATTTTATTGATTAATTTACAATAAGAATAGTGTAAAATATGTAAAACTTAAAATCTTAAAAAAGTCCCAGTTTTTTTTTCAATTCTTCAGAGATTATTTGATTAGTATTTTATTTAGACATGTATTCTTTATCCATTAAATTCAGTTAAAATTTCCGCCATTTTTCAGTTTTTCGACTCTAATTTACTCTGATAACAACGAATTTTCAAGTTTCCTTGTATTAAATGAACCCCTAAAAGTAGTTTCAAAAATAAGCAAATGCTTTTGAAGAAATATTATAAACTTTTATGGGTAAATAATACTTGTATAGATAAGTCTGGAATCAAAAGATTCCTATAAGCGCAGTTCCGACATTAATTAACAAAAAAAGTTAATAAAGTTTCGAAAAAAGAGCTTCAAACGTATCTGCCGTCTGCTCCATGCATTCGAGTGACGTCAGCCACATCAGTCCCCACTCTAAGTGAGCATACCTCAAATTGCTTGCACAGTGCACATGCGCCAAAGTCGACTTGACATAACCTTAATTTATCTTCAGAAATAGGAAATCGAAGAAAAGATTTCTTGAAATTGAGACAAAAGCCATTAATATTTTATGTTTACATTAGTACTGTGATTCATCTTTTAAACTAAAACAAGGCGCAAAGGATTGACATTGAAAATGTGGATTAAGAAATAATCAGAAAGCACTTGTACATAAAATACATAAAAAAATAGGTACTAGAAGTGGAAATATTAATGAATAACATAGTGGCTATGTCTGGAAAAACCGTTATTAAGGACAACCCATCACAATATGTAAAGCTCAATGTTGGTGGTACACTGCATTATACCACAATTGGCACCCTCACCAAACATGACACAATGCTGCGTGCCATGTTCAGTGGCAGAATGGAAGTACTGACAGACTGTGAAGGTATTTTTACTATATTACTACATTCACAATAAAAATTGTCAATAAATAATTCGAATTTAACAATTACAGGATGGATTTTGATAGATAGATGTGGCAAACACTTCACGACAATCCTGAATTTCCTCCGAGATGGCTCAGTACCTTTACCAGAAAGCTCAAGGGAACTTGCTGAGCTTCAAGCTGAAGCCAAGTATTACTGTATTAACGACTTGGCGGAATCCTGCAGCAAAGCTTTGCAAAGGAAAGAACGGGAAATAGAGCCGCTGTGCCAAGTGCCGCTGATAACGTCGCAATCCGAAGAGGAGCAACTGATTAGTTCCACTACTAAACCTGCCATCAAGCTGCTGATCAACAGGCACAACAATAAGTATTCTTATACTACAACGTCGGACGACAATCTATTGAAGAACATAGAGCTTTTCGATAAGCTGTCGCTTTGGTTCAAGAGTCGCGTACTGTTCATTAAAGATGTGATTAGTACTACAGAGATTTGCTGCTGGACCTTCTACGGACATGGCAAGAAAGTAACGGAAGTGTCTTGCTCGTCGATCGTTTACGCCACCGATAAGAAGCACAATAAAGTGGAGTGCCCAGAAGCGAGGATTTATGAAGAGACGCTGAATATTCTGCTGTATGAGACCAGAAATGGACCCGATCAGGAACTGATGCAAGCCACTTCCACTCGAGCCCTCGCTTCCGGTATGAGTTCTTACACTAGTGACGAAGAGGAAGAACGCACCGGTTTGGATCGGCTTAGATCTAATAAGTTTAATAATCAATCTTGAGCACAATTAAGGTATAACAGGGTGGTTTTTCAGGTAAGTACTTTGTTGTTTTATATTTTTAAAGATTCATTGCTCCGGATTGTTCGTAGTTTTAAATTTTATGCAGATCTTCTCTGTTCGTGTATTTTAAATGTACTTTCAATGAAACACTGAGAGATTTCCAATATACGTGCTATTTTCAAATAGAAATATTTAAGAAAAATCTGTTGATTTTATCAATTTCAGATGAAGCTCCTTAAAAGTCCTTTGCCGTATGTTACATAATGCAGGATGACAATTAAAGTGGCTCACTCATATATATTTTTTATTTACCAAACTATTTTTATTGCCGTTTTTTTTAAATTTCTAATGTCAATTTTATTCTTAAAACGTTTCCGTTAATTTTTACCTTTTTAAATGTAAAAAATGAGTAGAAAAATGGTTCCTGAAATTAATTACAGTCATCTAAGTTTATGTAGAAAAATAAAAAAGCAAAATCAAACACCGATTTTGTTTTCTAATTGTTATTTTTGATTTTTCCACCATATTTCTTTAGAATTTTTTATCATCTAAATAAAAATTAAAGTAAAACATGTTTTTAGGCAAAAATGATCTGACGAAACCAAAAAGTGAAAATAACTATAGATTTCCCTTTGAATATCAAAAGTTATCGTAATTTCCGGTTAAACCGGAAGTAATACAAAATTAACTTTATATTAATTAACGGAAATATCATATTGTTCATTTTTTGTAATTTTGTTTAATAATAATTAGCTGATTAATAAAAAAATTAAAGAGCTGGGCCACTTTTAGTTGTCTTACCCCAATTTACCGAGCTTTTTATTTTTGTTAATTGATTTTTTCCCTTGTTATTTACCTTCTTTCTTTTTATTTTTGAAATTAATTAACATAGTTTCTTATAATATTTTTAACTCATTTAAATATTTAAATTATTTCTATAACACCAAACAATAACGCTAATCGTGTTCATAAGCCTTATTGTCGAGGCCAACGTTTTCAGCATCTCCGAAATTGGGATTAACCGCTTGAGGTGTTTGCCGTTGGTCCGAAAATCGCACATTTCTTGTTTTGGCAAAGTCGTCGAAGTCTTCGTCATTTGAAGGTGTTCGCGACTGAACATCCGGCGAATTATTCACTAATAAATTAACAGAACCATTTCCTTGCGTTTGCTGAACAGGAAGTACTTTTTGTTCCATGGCTTTTTGCAGCCGATAAATAGATTTTCGTGGCACGCCAGGGATTTCTCTATTTGCATCTTTTGCCACTTCTTTCGTGCGCAATTCATAAGCTTCTCTTAAGTGGATTACTCTCTTCCAATTCTCTTCTTGGTCGCTTTCCGGTTTCAGCTTCTGGATACGTTTGATGGTGTCCACGGCATATTCGCCTTTCAGTTTGCTACTGGTGATTTCTTCGGTCTGTAAATTGTGTTATTTTCAAATAATTGCTTGCTTTTTTTTTGAAAATAAAACAAAAAAAGTTATTTAATGTGGAAACTTACACTTTTGGGCTGACAACTAGGAAAAGTTAATTCTGTGTCTGCTAGGATTTCGCAGAGAGTCGAGAAGCGATGTTTTATCATGCCAATGAACTGTATTACCAGTAAAGACCCAAAGAAAATCACAAATACAAAGCCAATAGGTTCCAATTGTAAGTATTCCCTTTCAATGTGTATCTAAAATAAAACAATTTTTGTTTTTGTTTTACAAAATTTTACAATTTTTTTGTCCAGTATCTACCTCAGTTTGTTTTGCGTAGTAAGTGAAATTGGTTTTTGGATCTAAAGGCCATTTGATGTGCAACTCATCCTTTTTTAAAGTCAACAGAAAGACAACCAATACGTAAAGAGCATTTATCATCAGAAAAGCATTGACGCATTTATCTCTAAGAATTCTTAAATTCTGTTCATTCTTTTTCTGTAATTATTTTCGTTATAAATATTAAAAAAAAAAATTACTAGTGTGTACAGAGCAACTCAAATTTTATTGCCACCCCTACCATTTCCTCATTTTTCTACCGATTTTTATCAAATTAGGTGTAAGACGATATTTTCAATTGGACTGTATGGTTGACATTTTTACATCACTTCTAGTTTTACCGGATATGGTCCTTATTTTGGATTTTTAAAAGGCAACCTAACATTTTTTTCGCTTTTTGCAACGGTTTAAAAACGGAATTTTTATTATTTGTCTTTTTTTTTCGTTGCAAAAAATCGATTTTTCATCATCATCATCATAACCAAAAGAATTTGGATTGTTTTTTTTTTGTCAAAGGTCCATTTTTTCAAATTGCAGCCATATTGGACCACCCCCACTTTTTTACTCCTCGTTTAATGACGAATCTTTTGATACCATTTATGCTATGTTGCAATAATTTATTGTGGGTAAAAATATCAATTAAAACTGAAAAAAATGCAATGTTTCCATTTAAAAACCAAAAGTTAGGGTCATTTCCGGCGAAACCGGAAGTGATGAAAAAATGACAACTATCCAGTCCAATTGCAATAGTTGTCTTATGTTTTTATTCCAAATTTGGTAAAAATCGGTTCATAAATATAGAAATGGCAGGAGTAGTAGTAAAATTTGTGTCACCCCCTATAATACCTGTGTTTCTTCATCTGGAAAATCAGGTTCCAAATATTTTTCAATAAACTTCTCCCAGAATTCATTCTCTTTATCGGTAATTTCATTAGTTTGGCATCCTTCCAGAGCTTTATCGTCCATCCATATATTGCGCTCCTCTACTTCAGCGACAATGCTTTCGTTTTGAGTGCCACGGGGCTCTACTTGCCCGTCATTATTATCGTCTTTTTGCTCGTCATCAGTTTCATTTTTGCTTTCTGTAATGCCTAATTGCATTTCGATGCGCTCAATACTGTTCCTAATATCCAACAACTTCTCTTCCTCCGGAGACATGCTCTTGGTGGTGCACATGAAACATTTGAAAAGTCCCGCAAAGGACATTTCAAATGCGCCCGAATTTGATAGGTTCCCATCGCTAAAAATGTTCCAAATACGGTTCTTCTTCACCTCCGGCTTTTCCGCTTTTTTGTCAGAATTCTCCCCAGGAGCTGGTGCCGTTTCTCTTGTTCCCCAAGAAACATTGTCCATGTTGAAAATAGAGTAAATCACCAGAAGCAGGTACATGCTAGGGACGGTAATATAGTAAATAATTCCGTAGAGCAAACAACCGAATTCCTTTGGATGCAACATAGCAGCTATGATCATTTCGGCTGCCACGCAGAAGAAAAACAAGGACGACGGTGCCAAAGGACCATCGTTTCTAATTTGTAGTAAGACTCCCACCAATACTGCCATCATTACCAGACCGTAAATTGCACTGAGAAGACCCGCAAAAAATAACTGAAAAATATTTTCCGAAATTAAAGTTGTTTTTTAATGGAGTAAAAATATTTTTGAAAAAAAAAATGAAAAAAAAACTTACTTGAACATCAGACTTAAACCATTTGCACAAAACAATAAAAAATAATATAGGAAACAGATTCCACAGAAAGCTACTCCATTGGTCCAACTGAAACGCCGCGACAAATGCTCCAATCAGCATTAGGAAAATGGTCCCGGGACCCAAAACGGTTCCAATCATCATTACGGCTTGATAGACAATATACAGAAGCGAAATGTTATCATTCTGCTGGCAAATGTGCTTATAGTCCATCAACAAGTCCATAATATTAGCAGAAGTTGAAGGCATCCAACGTCGGCGTTGATTGTAAAATTCATTGAATCCTTCAGGAGCATGAGTGTAAGCATCTGATGCTGCTGAATATTCCACTCGGGACCCGCTTTGCAGCAAGAGGGTGCACAACCAACGGTCTTCTCCTTGGTCGTACTGTACAAAGTGTCTTGCTTCCGAAGACTTCGTGGTGTACTTTTTCATCACGTTGTTTTGCGTCAAGGATTTCGCTCTGAAGAGGGAAAAGCAGCCAGGACTACACAATACACAACCAATGACATGTTCGGTTGCTTTTTGTAGCCAATGTCCGATTGCGTATTCGAAGTTCTGGAACCAAACCATTGGACCCGAACCGATGGGGTGAATGCGACCACAGGCAGCTCCCACTTGGAGATTCTTGCGCATTTTGTTCACCAAAAGAAGTACTGCTGATGGCTGGAAATCGATGTCTCCGTCTAAAGCCAGAATGTATGTGTTTTCTTCTCTGGTTTCGTTTTTGATTAGTCTAGAAATAAATAAAAAAACAACATTTTTTATTGATGTATAAAATTAATTTGGGGAAAAGGAATGTTACCTGTAACCCAATAAGTAGTACATGTACATCACTTGAGACCAACGTTTCTTGGCTCTGATCTTGTTTTTGTTTTTCAAATGAACCACTAGTAAACTGCCTCCAGGAAGAACCCATTCTAATCGTCCACCGTAAGGTGTTTTGTATTTTATTGGTTTAGGCCATTGCCTTTCCACGCTGTGCACTTCTGAACAAGCTTTGTCCACAGTTTCAATCAAATCTTTGACGTAGTTGTTGATTGTTCCTTCGGGTTTTGTTGGCGTGAATGCATCATCAAAAAATATGTGTGCTGAAAAAAATCGTTAAAATTTTTAAATATTTTTTTCAAATATTATTCGTTAAATCTTGTTATGGTCTATTAAAAAATAATCTTCTTTTTGAATTAATTTCTTTGTAAATTTAATGTTAGTACAGATCAAAGATGATTTTTGGGTCTGGGTCCTGAATGTGAAATTTTTGTATATTCTTCGTCACCGATAAGAGAAATAAATATTTATTTTTATCAATGTTTGCTTTTGTGAAAACCAGATCAATTGTTTGAACTCTTAAGGACATGACCGAATTTTTCACAATTCAATTTTAAATTACGACCGGAAGTATTATTGCTCAATTTCAGATCTTTTTATTGAAGAATATTGAATGTTATTACAAATGTAAAATGAATTAAAGAAATAGATTTAAAAAAATTATTAAATTAAAAATTTTTTTAATGATGTTCTTCTGTTTGTTTGGACTGATCGTAATAAACCCCAAATGTAATCACTCATCATAGTTATTTATGTGTTTTGTTTTCAAGAAATAATTTTTTAGTGCGCGGTGTCCATTTCTAGGGCCAAACAGAAAAATCCTTTTTTTTTTCAAAGTATTTCTAATTTTAAATTTTAAATGTTGGTTTATAGGGCACATTATCTGTTATTAAAATTTAAGAAAAAAATGGCGACTTTAATCGATTTCCCGAAAATAATTTTTGAGTGTGCGGTATCCACTTCTATCCTCTTCCTTGGTTAACAAATGTATTATATGTCTAAAAACTAGAATTGATATTTTAGTGTTTTTTTACACCTACTATTAGAATTCATTCATATATTAAAGTGGAAATCCAAAAGTAGCTTCTTTTATAATTACTTTCTTTATAAATTTAATGTTTGAACTAGAGATCAAAGAATGTAATTTTATTTCGGGGAACATTTTAAAGTTAATCCAAAAATCTAAATAATTTTATTTAATAGAATTTTATTAGAACTTACTGAGAAGATTGTAATCATTGTTTATGGTCTCATCGAACTCTTGCTTGGTAATATTTCTAGCTGATTGATCAGCATCCAGTCTCAGAATTGATTTCATAAAAGCCATCATTTCGTCTGGTGTTTCGTGCCACATTGTTCCGCATGCATAAATTCTTGTTTTACTATCGGGACCAGCTAAAAAATCAGCAGCACCAATTTTTAACCGGCATTGAAATAAAATCGATATCCTTACCTTCAAAATCATCAGCAACTATTCTTCCTTTATCAATGGACGGTTTACGAATTTTGATAATTTTCAGCTTTTTCAAATCATCCCTTCTGTTCAGAGCCAAATCTTGGTCAATAAGAAATGGATCGTACATGGGCCTCATAAACAATTTTTCCGTGGTGGCACCTTTTTCATTTCTGGGATTCCAAATGTGTCTCGTTATCCATGATTGAGACAACAGCCAGACGAGCCAAACCCAAACGTAGTCGTCACTCAGGAACGATAAAAAGTTCCTCAGAGCAGGCGCATCAAAGAATAAGTAGTTGGGAATGGTATCAACATAAACGCAATTATCCCTAATGTAGTTACCGGATATCCCGATCAGAACGGAAACGGTTACCGGTACTGCCAAATTTATAGGAAACGCGTAGCTGAATTTTTGGATTTTGATTTTCGACGCAAACTTGGCGCAAATGTAACAAACGTAAGTTGATAGGATGTTTAGTAGAAAGATACAAATTGGAAACATGCTATTCGAAGGGATTTCGAAACCCTTACCCGTTGCAATGGCCGCACTTGAATCGGCGAATTCCTCGTTAAGTATTGGCAGAACCTACCAAATTTATAGAAAATTTAGGTTGAATTTCCAAGAAAAGAAAAATACTTACCTCTTTTATTGTAATGGGATGAGATTGCAAAGCTTGGTTAAATTCATCAAAAATGTAGGACACTTCCTCATCCCTTATCCAGAAAATGATGATCATTGAAAGGAAGAAAACGAGACATTTCCACACTGAGGCAATAACATAAATGAAATATCGACTATTGGTAAATTGGGCACTGGTAACGGCCAAATCCTTCCACCAATCGCTGTCGGTACTGAGGATTTTCTGCCATTTATGGTAATTTTGCCACCAGCCTAGGGACACCAGCAGAATAGATGCACCGGTTGTCCATAGAATTGGTTTTTGGTCCACTACTGGCCACAGGAAGAATGCAGTGACTTGGCAGGACAATGCAAGGATTTTCAGGCTGAATTCCATGGAAATTACACCCCAGGATTTGTCGGCGTATCCGCTAAAGAAGTCTATGATTTTTATTAATTTTTATTTTTCCCAAAAAATAAAAACGTTTCTATTTTTATTATTAATTTATTTAGTTTTCTCCATAGTTATTTCACATCATATTTCATTAAATTGAACTTTTTTGAATATGGAAAGGATATTTTTATTTATTTTTTTTTTTAATATTTTTTGTTCATTTTTAGATAGGAAATATTATTAAATGTTCATTATAAGGAAAATCACTTTTAAATCTCTTGGAATAAAAAATGTTTTTTTTTAATTCCTGTAAATTAAAAAAGCCAGTTTTTGAATGATTTTGGAACAAAGGCGTACTTTTTTTAACTCCTGCTAATCAAAGGGGTGTCTTTTCAAAAATTTGGATCTAAATTTAAATATTAATTGCTCAAAGAAGTTTTTTTCAATTTAGTGAAAAGTTGTTTTTTAAATTTTTATTTACTTTTTTATTTCAATTAAAGAGAAAAAATTCAATTTTTAACAATTAAAAATTATTTTTAGCAGAAAAAAAGGGCAGTTTATTTTATTACTATTTTTTTTTTTTTGGCTTTTTTAAGAGGAAAGGAGATAATTTGCTTATCCTTTTTGGCCAGTAAAAAGTGGGCAGTTTTTTATGGTAATGAAGTAAATTCATATTGGGCAGTTGTTTTATTAATTTTGGGGCAGTTTTTAAATGATGATTTTACTTTTCCCAGCAAGATGAAAAAATAATATTTATTTTTTAACTATCAATAATAATTTATTTAGGAGAAAAATGAGCAGTATCTAATAATTTTTACGGGTTAAAAGTGAGCAGTTATAATTTGAACAAAAAATATGGAGTTTTCTAATTATTATTTTTTCTACATCAAAGAGTAGTTAATTTTTTACCTACTTTTTCTAACTTAATAAAACTTTTACGAAATAAATTTATATTTCACATTTCTTTTATATATATAAAAAAAAAATTAAAAAAAAATACTTTTTTAATACCTAAGAGCAATTATAACAAAATGAGAAAACTATTCTTTTTATAACAATCCATAATTATTTTTTAGGAGAAAAGCGAGCAGTATATAATAATTTTTGTGATTAAAAAGTAAGCAATTATAATATCAATTTTTGTTTTAAGCAAAAATTGGGCCCTTTTTTTAATAGTTTTTGGAATTTATTTTTAGCATCAAAGTGGTCATTTTTTTTTATTATCTTCCCTTTCCACACGAAACAAAAGTATTTTTCAAGTTTCTTTTCTATATCTAAAAATAATCAAAAATAATTACCTTGAATTGCAGGAATGAGGCAAAAAGCATTGGTCAACATCACTCCTTTCACCACATCTAATTCGGGCAAAATACAGTAGACCAGAAGGGCACTTCCAATTGCACTTAGTCCTTCGCCCAAACAAACCACAAGCAAATTACCCAATTTGGGCAACTCGAAATTTCTAAAGAAACAAATCCTGAATGATCTCAAAAATATTCCCAATTGCGGCACACAGTAAACGAAGAACAACATCCAAATCCATAAAACTTTTTCCGTTCCAGGCAATTTTATAACAAACTGACGTTGGTCCATTGGATTACAATATGGTTTGGGTTCCAAGTGCGACACTTGCGATGTCATGAATAGTAAAGTCGTCTTGGAGATGACCGCAGCACAAAGTACTAGACAAAAAGTGCCCAAAAATGCCAACAGTCGTATTCCTTTGATCGAGTATTTGTAGAATTTCGACTCCACCATTGAAATGGGGAGCACCTCCCTTGGTGGGTCCTGAAAGCGGTCCCATGATTTCGCATATTTTAACCCTTTCGAATCTTCTTTCTTTGTTTGACTGAAAATGAAATGCAAAAATGATAGAGTGATTAATATTTAAAATAAGAAGGAAATTTAAAAAAACTTACAGAGGAATGGTTTCCTCATCTGCCATTTTGTCTAATGCCAAACAAAGTCCTAATTTATTGCTCAGTGACTCAAAACTATTTATTAAAATTGCATATCACAATTGCAAATAATAAAATAAATCCTCAGTAAGTTTATCTAGGTGTTTTAGCCTTTGGTTAATCTTTTTTATCGGCGAAAACAATTTCAATTCATGTTTTAATCACATATTATCTTTAAGATATGTTTCTACGTTTTTTTTTTCCTGAAAATTATCAACGGATTTTTACACAACATTTAATTCGGTGATAAATATATTAATTGAATATTTTTATCTAAAAATGGATTATATTTTGTTTAGCTAATCTTAAGCTTAGTATTAATGATTGAATTCTTAGTATTTTAGCTATTTTTCTTTTTGAAAATAATTAATTAAAGTTGCGAAAAAATATCATTTCAGTTTCTTTAAAATTAATTTTCAAATTGAATTCAGTTACAAAAAAATTCCAAAAAATTATGGGAGTAAGAAAAAAAATTTTATAAGTAAAATAAATTATAGTTTGTAATTTTTTTATCGGGAATTGACACTTTTTAATTCTTAACGATTAAGATTAATTTAATTTTTATTGATTTAAGATACACATTATTTCCTCAAAAGTTTCAAATTTTAAATTTCGCGGCCCTTTTTTTTTTTTTGAATCTGAGCTTTTAAGTTTTGAGGTTAAGTTGATAGGTTTTGTTTACTTTTTGATCCACGAACAATTTCTGAATTTACAAGAATTTTCAATTAAAAATGAATAAATATGAAGTTATAGGATTACTAGGTGAAGGCTCTTTTGGCAGAGTCTATAAAGCAAAACGAAATTCTGATTCTACATTTGTTGCTCTAAAAGTTATAAGCAAAGTAAGTTTTCATATTCAACTGTTTTTAATAATTATTCTAATTTGTTGTGCATATTTAGCGTGGTCGCACATTAAAAGAACTCAAAGGCCTGAGAAGAGAATGCGAAATACAACGGCATTTGAATCATCCAAATATTATACAAATGTTGGATTCATTCGAAACTGAAAATGAGGTATTAATTTTTGTAGATTCCTTAAAAAAAAAGTATTTAAAATTGAAATATTTTAGATAGTAGTAATCACTGAATTTGCTCATAAAGAACTAAACTACATCTTAGGAAAAGAAGGATGTTTACAGGAAGAAAGAGTCCAGTTAATTGTGTGGGATTTGGTATCAGCACTTTATTATTTGCATTCTCACAGAGTTTTGCACAGGTATTTTTATTATTTTCTGTTCTTTGTTTAGATTTAAAGTTTTTAACTCTCATTTTAGAGATTTAAAGCCGCAGAATATACTTTTGGATACCAATAATGTGGCCAAGCTTTGCGATTTTGGTTTTGCAAGAAATATGAGCACTGGAACACATGTTTTGACATCTATAAAAGGTTTTTTTTACAAATTTTCATTTAATTTAATAAAAAGATAATCAATAATGTAAAAAATTGTAGGAACTCCATTGTACATGGCTCCAGAACTGATTGAAGAGCAACCGTATGATCATAATGCGGACCTTTGGTCTTTGGGATGTATCATTTACGAGCTTTTGGTGGGCGCTCCTCCATTTTGCACTCCATCGATTCTGCATTTAATCCGTTTGATAAAACACGAACAAATCGAGTGGCCAACTTCTATTTCAGAGGAATGCACGTCGTTTCTTAAAGGATTACTCCAGAAGAATCCTTTGAAGCGTCTTACTTGGCCTGAAATTTTGGATCATCCTTTTGTGAAAGGTCACGTTTTGATCACTGCTAATTCCCCGGCTAGGCCTTTGACTCGCCCCATGTCAGCAAATACTATTCAAGTCAAAGAGAAACAAAGAAGTCAGCATATTAGTAAAAAATGCAGCAAGTAAATTATTAATGAATTATTCAATTTTTTTATTAAAGATTTTTATTTAAATGTTTTAAAATTAGACAGATAACTTTTAGATACTTTTTTCAAATTGCAATATTTTTTATTTCTTCTTTAAAACATATATTTTATTGTTGCAGGGCTAACAGAACTCTTGTTGATAAAGAAACAACCACTGCCAAAAGCAAACAGAGTCCATCGAGTAGCTGCAGCAACGAAAAATCTGCTAACGAACTGAACGAAAAGATATCGAAATTATCCATCGAATCTGTCGCACAAAAAACACCGGAATTGACCAAAGCTGATCCTCTGGACTTTAACGAAGACATTCAGCCCATAGAAAGCGATGAATGGATTGTATTCCTGCAAAAAACAATGGAGGAAATTATGAGTTGCGAAATAGGTACTTTGCTTCAAGCTACAAGTACCAATATTCTGGTGACACCATTGAGGAATGCCAATGCAAGTCCCAAAGTTATCGAATACGCTTCGAATTTATTTTCATTGCCTTTTGTCGTCCCTGGTATCGATAAAACTACCAGTGAACAAATCGTAAAAGTTTATTTGGAAGTCAAATTAGTACCGAATTTGATTTATTCCTCGAAATTGTTGCTGCAAGTAAAACAAAGTGAGCAATCACAGGAAAATAAAAGCGATGGTTCCGAAGAGGTCAAAGTGTTCAAAGAAGTGCTTGAATTAAATGAAGAGGAATTGCAATGCTTGGAAAATGTTTATTTACTGATTTGTCATTTGGTCCACGTGGAAGATCAATTTTTAAGTCAGTTCTGCGATTCCGTTGCCATTTTGCGTTTGTATCAAATGGTAAAATCGCTTTTCTGTTTGAGTGAGTTTTTAATGACTTTTTTTTTTTTGCTTGAAACTGATGTTTTTATTTTAGATAAAAAGCGGTTTAGGATTGTGGCAGATTTGTTGGGAATTTTAACATGCGTTTTGCGGCAGTCGCCTGAAAATTCCGAAGTCGTCGATCGAATTTTAAATGAGGAAAATATAAAGTTGGATTTTTTAGCTTTGTTGAGAAGTAGCGAAAGGCTTTTAAGGGAAAGGTGTTGTAATTTTGTTTTACAATTAGCTAAAAGAAGTCCTAAAACCCTTGAAGGTTTCTGGAGTCAAAAAATCCAAGATACTATAGAGGCATTGGAATATGATTCAATTGAAAACGTCCGAAATGTACAGAAAACAAAATTTATTCTTGACTTAGTAAATAATAAAATGGTTTTTGTTTTAGGCGGCTGAAATTACAGTCGAAGAGCTAAAAAACTTAGAATTCTACTACAATGTACTGAAATAAAGCCAGAAGAGGATGAGGAAGAAGAAAACAGCTAATTGTTTATAATTAGATTATTAATTAATTTGAAACTTAATCGATTATGAACAATTCGATGCGCATGTGCAAAGGACTCAGTTGATCATCAACAGGTAGTTTATTTAACCTCACTTTGTGGCCGTGAGTTTTCGTGTGTGAAATTTCAGGACGAAATTATCCTTTTTTGACGTTAATTGCAATTACAATGGTGAGTGTTTAATTGGTTTTCTACTACTGCTGAATACTTACTTTTTTTTTACTTGACTTGTTTAGAAACAATGTTTACATCTTATTATCTAATGATTTTTTTAAAACATGCAAAAAAGTGCAGAGGGCATGTCAGGTATGATGAAATGTTGCCAAGGGTTGTTCAATTGATTTAAACTTTAAACAATGAATTACCCACTATGAGGTTTTAATGGTTTTCGTTGTTTTCTTAAAATTCTCGAGTTATCTTCGTTGCTTACAAAGAGGGTTTTCTGTGTTATTTATGTTTAATTTTTATTTAAAAATTGATATACAAAATGTTTCTAATTGATTGTTATTATATGGCTAACTTTGTTATCATTAATGCACCAGGGTGGGGAGAATTTCACTCAAAATATCAACATATTTCTTATAAAAATAATAATAATAATAATAATAATAATAACTGAAAGGAAATAGATATTTTTCTTAGTTCCCGAATTATCCTGGCAAGCTAAAATCTGTCTATAGCTATTATTTTAATGAAAGCTATCTA